>MCJB01039331.1:2653-62242 GCA_002018475.1 Nicotiana obtusifolia | reverse complement strand
ACATGTCCACAAAGACCACAAATAGCCGTCTGATTTTCCTTGTTTTTCTGTACAAACTCCCAAACCTCAGATCTATCCTTACGTTGAACCGGGGCTCTAGTGGGAGGTACGGGGGGAGGCAAGTCGGACTAAACTTCAGGTGGACTAGCCTCAAATTCACGTTGTTCTTCTAAATTAACCCCAGTTTCATAATTAAATTCTACTTCTACATTTTGTGAATCAAGTGGGTTAAAGGAGCTAAAATCATGATAATATTGATGTTCCTCTACGTGTTGATTAGAAGTAGAACTACCCATAATTCCTTTACCCTTATTTCCCGAACGACCACGTGCCCTCCCTACACTACCAGTTCCAATTGAATCTCTTTGAGACATAACTATAATTTATAGCAATAAGCAAATAAAATAACAACCAATAAAATAAATATTTCACAAAAGTATAATTAAAGAGTAGAGATAGGAACGACCAACTAATTATAGCCGTATAATTGAGATGAAGTTGAAACTTGAAGCTTCAATTAATAGCAATTTAGCAACTCCAAGTAAAACTTGATAATAATAGCCAAAATTGTAGAATTTAGATTTACACAAGTAGCCAATGTAACAAAATAACAATATTGTAGATGATTTTGAGAGAATTAGAGAGAGTTTGATGATTTTTGTGAATAATATGATGAAATAATGGGTTATTTATAAGAAAAAATAGTTAGGGGGGTTATGGGGTGCAAAGAGCCGTTTTTGGCCGTTGCCCAACGGCTATTTCATCAATATAGCCGTTGGCAACGGCTATAAATTAAAGAGGAGAAGCTGCCCAGCAATTCCGGTCCGGTCCGGTCCGGGTCCAGTCCGGTCCGGTCCCAAACAGTACCGGTTCGTCCGGTTNCATAACTATAATTTATAGCAATAAGCAAATAAAATAACAACCAATAAAATAAATATTTCACAAAAGTATAATTAAAGAGTAACTATAATTTATAGCAATAAGCAAATAAAATAACAACCAATAAAATAAATATTTCACAAAAGAATAATTAAAGAGTAGAGATAGGAACGACCAACCAATATAGCCGTATAATTGAAATGAAGTTGAAACTTGAAGCTTCAATTGATAGCAATTTAGCAACTCCAAGTAACACTTGATAAATAATAGCCAAAATTGTAGAAGTTAAACTTTACACAAGTAGCCAATGTAACAAAATAACAATATTGTAGATGATTTTGAGAGAATTAGAGAGAGTTTGATGATTTTTGTGAATAATATGATGAAATAATAGGGTATTTATAAGAAAAAATAGTTAGGGGGGGTTATGGAGGGGTTATGGGGTGCAAAGAGTCGTTTTTGGCCGTTGCCCAACGGCTATTTCATCAATATAGCCGTTGGCAACGGCTATAATTTAAAGAGGAAGAGGCTGGCAGTATTTCCGGTCCGGCCGGTCCGGGCCCCAAACAGTACCGGTTCGTCCGGTTTTAAATCCCTGAGCCGTTTCGTGACCGGACCCCAACCCCCCCTCGTGTATTTGGTCCGGTTCTAACCGGTCCGGTCCGGTTAGAACCGGACCATTAGCCAGTCTTAGAACCAAGTGTTCTGATTTCAATCCGAACCCTTCCAAATACCGAACTAACCATCCGCGCACGTCATAAAATAGTAAAAGCACATGGGGGGGGGGTTTATTTAGGTGAACGGGATTCTAGAAAGAAAAACGACCGGTCGGGTCGTTATATACTTCGACTTACTTTTTGGTAAAACTCATGTATAAAAAATGCGTATTAATTGTTTTTTACTGTGGTCTATGTTTTCTCGTGATTGTTTTGTGATTTAATTAAATTTTTATATTTTATCCGGATTAAAATTAGTAAAATAGATATTTATTAGTTATTTTTTACTGTGGTCTATATTTTTTCGTGATTATTTTGTTATTTAATTAATTTACTTTTTGTTATCTGGATTAGATTATTTATATGCTTAAAAATTAGTAAAATAGATAAATTATTATTTTATGACTAATTAATGTTATTTGGATTTTATTGTTGCACGTATATTAATATGTGACTTTATTGTTGTTTAGTGCCCTTTAGTGTTATGTTGTGCCCGTAATTGTAATGTAGTGCCGTAATTATAATGTAGTGTCCTTTAGCATAGTAAAACTAATAATAAATTTTATCTAATGGTAGTTGACTTTGTTCATGGCTATTTTGAGTAGTGTTACTTTAGTGGAAAAATGTTGGAAACTAACATATGAAATATTAATATAGAAAATTTATCAACCTAAGTATATGTTATATGAATAATTACTAAATTATCTTTGTAGTTATTGATATTAATTATTTAATTATTTGTTAACCCCAAAAATATCTGAAAAAAAGATGGTAGTTCAAACACAAAACTCTCTCAAATTTTAGTCAATAAATGTAAGAAAATAGCATAAGAACAACAATATTTGTCAAACTAAGTATTTTTATATGAATACTTATTAATTATATCATGTATAGTTATAAAAATTAATTATTCAATTCTATTATACCCAAAAATAGTTGAGTAAGAAACAAACATATAAAATAATAAACTAACATATAAAATAATAAATTAACATATAAAAATAATAAATAAACATATAAAATAAGAAACAAACATATAAAATAATAAACTAACTTATAACTAATAAACTAACATATAAAATAATAATATAGAAAATGTATCAACGTAAGTAATAATATAGTAAAAATGTAGATTAAATATTAATATAAAAGATATTGCAATATGTTTAAAGAAGTTAAGCAATCAAAAAGAAAAATACTTTAATTAATATTGTTCAATTTACAGACATCGTCATGGAAGTTCCCCATGTGCATCTCGGACCTGCATCTCGAGAGCTACTATTGCTATAGGGCAACCATAGGTCTTCATATATTTGGGATGGGCAGTGTTTGGCCCAGACATTCCGCCCCAGACGTATAGACGATATGTGGGAGTTCATTAGGGACCACCTACCCCATCCCCATATTGTTGGACGTTGTCACGGTCCAAAATCCACTAAAGGTCATGATGACGCCTAATACCACCGTTAGGCAAGCCAATGATGATCGATCAACTTAATTATTCGTTTGTTTACTTTGAAATCATAATTTTCATTAATTAAGTAGTATGAAATAGAATTTACAATAGCGAACAATCAATAGGAACCTTCAAAACCCGGTGTCACAAGTGCATGAGCATCAACTAGGAAATATAATAAAATATAACATCTGTCTGGAATACAAATTAGACAGGAAAAATATAAATAACTCTGATGGAGACTCTGCAGGTTGCGGATCGTGACATAAAATGCAGCTCACGGTAAAGTTCCCGCAATAGCCGCACCTCTGCGCCCATAAGACCACCAGACATATATGTACCTGCACAAAAAGTGCAGCAAGTATAGCATGAGTACGTAAATCAACGCCTACCCAGTAAGTATAGCCTAAACCCAGAGAAATAGTAATGAGGGATCGACATCAACACTTACTAGTGGTCCAATAAGACAGATACAGTAGAAGTAAACAGATGTGAGTCAAAGAAAATAAATGAAATAACAAGTATAAATACGTGGTAAAATTCTCCTCTCAGCAATAACTCAAACCCTCAGCTAGTAGTTACCTCCTCAACCGGAGTATATATAATGGACCTCACCAGATAGTTCGCCAAAGTTCAAATCAGAAAAACTCACAGATATATTGTTTTCTTATCAATTATTACGCACGATTTCATAAGAGTATTTTATAGAAATGCCGAGGCGTACGGCCCGATCCATCATACTATTTTTGATCCATAGATACATCTATTATATTGCCGAGGCGAACGGCCCGCTCCCACGCGAGTGTGATACATAATCCTGCAGAGGCATACGACCCAATCCATCATAATGTGCGCATTGCCGAGGGTCGAACGGCACGAACTATAGATGTATCTATCCTGTCGAGGAAAACGGCCCGCTCCCATGAGAATAAGAAGCTTTGACGGGTCCTTGACTCCACTCACGAATAGACCTGTGAGTTATAAATTTTTGGGAAACCTTTCGATGAGAACGCATAGCGCGGGAGAAATTCGTAAGAGGAGTATAATTATTTCGCTGCTAATCATGAAGCCCGTCGAATCTCTACATAGCAAGTCTATCACTCTACACAAGTCTAGTCTCAAGTCGTAATGTAAAATAAAGGAATTTAATAGGCAAGAGACAGCTCAAATAGTACAGCTATAGCATGGTGTGAACCTAAGTCTACCCGGACAATAACATGGATTTAGCTACGTACAAACTCTCGTTACCTCGTGCGTACGTAGCCCCCGCAACATGTAACACATATCAAATGCATCACCTAGGGGTAGTTTTCCCCTCACAGAGTAAGACATGTGACTTACCTCACTCCGAAGTTCCATAACCGGCTCCAAAGCTTCTCTAACACCTCAAACTGATGCCCGTCGATCCAAAACTAGTCAAACAAGGTGCAAACCAATCAAAATATACTCCAATTCTCATAATAATTCAATTCATAATAATTCTCAACTCCGCTCGAAAAGTCTATAAAATCAACCCTCGGGCCCACGTGCCCGGAGTCCAAAATTTTTTGAAGATAATCATTACCTATAATATTACGAACTCAAATATATAATTTATTCCTAATTCCATGTTCGATTTCGTGGTCAAATCCCAAAAATACCAATTTCTAGATTTTCTACCAAAATCCCACAATTTTTACTAATTCCCATATTTAAATCCTTATAGAATCCATGTATTTAACTTGTAATAAGTGGGAATCACTTACTTTGTGTTGCTTGATGAAAATCTCCCCTTGAAGCTCTCCAAAATCGCCCCAACCAAGTGAAAATGAAAGAAAATGGCCAAATCCCACTTCTAAAAGAACACCTCTACCCAGGTAACCTCTCGCATCTGCGGAATAGTAGTTACTTCTGCGGCTCCGCTTTTGCAGAAACTTCCTCGCAGATGCAGCTTTCCCCAAGGCCAGCCCTTTACGCTTCTGCGGCCAAACAACTACAGGTGCACATCCGCTTCTGCGAAAAACCTTGCATTTGCGGACTCCCCAGCTCGAGCACCACTCTGCACCTGCGCGCCCATGACTGCACCTGTGGCTCTGCAGGTGCGCTACAACACCCGCACCTGCGATTGACCAACCCAAGCCACTTCTACTTCTGCACTCCTCCGCCCGCATTTGCGAGCCCGCAGTGCGGCGTATTCCTCGCACCTGCGAATCCCATCCAGCTCACTCCCTACCGCTTCTGCGACTCTTGGACCGCTTTTGCAGTCTCGCACCTGCGGCCATAACCTCGCAAGTGCGATCACAACAGACACTAGCTGCCTAAGCAATTCCCCAAGCCCAAACTCGATCCGTTAACCATCCGGAATACACCCAAGACCTCGGCACCTTAACCAATTATACCAACGCGTCCCAAAACACATTATGAACTTAGTCGAGGCCTCAAATCAGGCCAAATAACTTCGAAACTACGAATCGACGATCGAAATCCTTCTTTAACTTTCAAACTTCAAAGAACGCATCTGAATCATATCAAAACACTCCGGAATGATGCCAAACTTTGCACACAAGTCATAAATCACAATACGAACCTATTCCAAGGCTCGGAATCCCAAACGGACATCGATAACACTAAGGTCCACCTCAACCCAAATTTAAGAGATTCTTAAACCTTCAAAATGCTAACTTTCCATAATAAGCGTCGAAATGCTCCCGGGTGATCCAATACTCAACCCGAACATACGCCCAAGTCCGAAATCATCATATGAACCTATTAGAACCTTTAAGTCTCGATTCTGAGGTCGTTTACTCAAAAGTCAAATCTTAGTCAATTCTTTCAACTTAAAGCTTTCGAAATTAGAATTTTATTCCCAGATTAACTCCGAACTTCCCGAAATTCAATTCCAACCATACGTACAAGTCATGATACCTGAAGTGAAGCTATTCAAGATCTCAAACCACTAAATGACGCGCTAGAGCTCAAAACGATCTATCGGATCGTTATAGACGCCTTCAAGATACGGGTTTCTAGATGATCATAGAGATTGTCCTGTTGCAGTTCGACTGGGCACTGATCACGGCTATGATAGAGCGGTGGTGACTGGAGACGCACACGTTTCATCTACACATCGGCGAGGCTACCATCACGCTTGAGGACGTGGAGGTTCTTTTTGGGCTGCCTGTCGATGGATTACCTGTAGCTTACCTGTATGCTCTTAGAGACTATATGGGAGTGCATTACCTGCATATGTTGTAGTGGCTCACTGGTTACCAGCCAGTGGAGCCGACTGCATTTAGTGGGGCCAGTCGATTGCAGCTGACGCCCGTCCGGCAACATCTGACGGTGATGGATGCAGAGATTACGGATAATTCACCGCCGGAGGATATTGACCGGCACACGAGATTGTTGCTGCTATTGATGTTTGGTGGTGTATTGTTCCCGAACACTTCGGGAAGCCTAGTCAGTTTGAGATTTTTATATCAACTGGAGCGGCTAGATGATTTACCTGGGTACAACTGGGGTGCAGCTGTTCTAGGTTACTTTATAGGCAGATGTGTCGGGCGTGCATGGGCACCCAGAGAGACGTTGCCGAGTTTTTACCGCTGCTGCAGGTGAAACCATAGTTAATTCTTTTCATGATTATAACATACATAATTAAAAAAATACCTTAAATTTTACGTCCACAATCTATATTAGGTTTGGGCCTGGGAGCGGCTCCTGCAATTCCAGCCACCTCTACCACCGATCGCTCCAACCTCCACCGTTTCTCACTTTAGCTTGGAGGTAGGCTGATAGGCGAGGCTACGAATGCGAGGTTGAGGCTCGACATCATCTCCCCTATTACAGGGATTTGTTGTATTTTCTTTAAGGCGCTCATGTACATATATACTTAAGTTTACTTGGCCTGGATTTATATGTGTTACGTTTATTCACGATTCTTGTATTTAATAAATAGTTCGTATGGAGGCCATACAACGACGCGCTCATAGCTGGTTTGCCCGATTATTGCTCCCGCGACCGAGCTATGTGGAGCTCATGCCACCGAGCTAGTCCTTCGCCAGTTTGGTGGACCGCAACTTGTACTTATTCCGCCCACTTGTCTTAGGACACATTACCAGCGGGATGATCATTGTAGGGTTGACCAGACATACTTGGCATGGCTAGAGGCCCAAATTGAGGTTTGGGACCAGAGGTATGACCTAATTCCGCCACACCCTCCACTTGAGCGTACGGATGGCGAGCATGAATATATGGGTTGGTATCGCAGCGTTACCCAACTTCTCATCAGCAATCCCATTCATCGCGCTGGTGGTATATTATTTGTTATACTTACTTATAACTGATTATTTTTTAGTAATTAATATTTTACATGTTATGCAGGTTATTGGCTTACATCAGTTCTACTAGTTAGGACTTCAGATGCTGCAGCATACCGATGAGGGAGCGGCAGCTTTGCACGTGTTTGGTCGTCTGGTTACTGATCTTGCTGCCGAGACATTGAGACGTGCCCTAAATGATGAGCACTTAGGATACGAGGCTGCTTATGGGCCATCAGAGGAGCACCATAATGGGCCACCAGTGGAGCTTGAACGTGGTAGATGTGGAAGGCGTGGCCAGAGAGGAAGGGCTGTCCCACGAGGTCATGGTGGTCGACGAGGACGGGGTCCCTAGCAAGGGGGCATTGAGGCACCCATGGAGGATATTAGAGATGATCAGTCGGGTGAACACCCTGAGCCACGCGATGCTCCTTATGATATGCCGTCATTCAGCCTTTAGCTGTCGCCAGGGACTTGGAAGGTGACCCTGTCAGCCCCATTGTTGATGGCAGGCACGATACACAACATGAGTGGGATCAGTATTTTCCTGATCTCCTAGAGCCATTGACGGTTGCTGATGATCGTCCGACACGAGAGGTGCATAGTGGGCGACGACTGAGTTGTGGCTCATTACCGAGGGATGCTGAGGATCTTTCATATACTTATACTCCAGTGCACCTCGATGTTCCGACAGAGCATTGTGGCGCTACTCAGGCGCAGGTTTGTTTGTATTACAATTATTTCTATTTGTTTTTATCTCATTGATTACTCTGTAATATCTAAAGCGTTTTTATTTTTCTTAAAGACATCATCATCGCCCATCACGGAGGCCACATTGTGCGATATTGACATGCCAGAGACGGGTGATCTTATTCGGGAGCCCACTGAGACCATGGTATGACCATTAAATTTTTTTTTTTGCTAATGCATACGTTAATAATTTATATTTCATATTCTAAAAAGTCTTATTATTCTGTAAATTACTGTTAGCCCGACGGCCGCTTCTACCAAGTCTGCCAGCCTTACCGACGATCATGCTGCAGCACAACCTCCGATAAAGAGGCGACGTGATGATGATGATCCTGATAACATAGCCGGGCGGGATTGGAATGCGCCTCAAGCTAGCCAATTCTTTAAAGCATATAGGTTGTGGGACACATTGACATTTATTATTATTTGAATATATGATATTAAATATATAATAGCAACATTATTTATGTTTTACATATGTGCATGTTTTTATTTCTCGAGTTATTTATTAATTTAACACTAGAACACAAAAAAAATTACAGCTTAACATAAAATTTAAATTCGTTACCAATTAAAGATAATACATGGCACGTACATCATAAAATACTACACTTAACGCATCAATGTGTTTGTCTAGTCATTATCGCCCATTATTATGTGCTTCAACCACTTAAATTTCTCTTCCAACCTATTTTTTCTTCTTTTGCCTCTTTTAGTTTCTCCTGCAATGCCGCAAGTTGTTCTTGTAGTTTCACGATCTAGAGTTCGTATTCACCGGTCAGATTCCAAATGTTTAGCAAACATGATTTGTAGTATTCCTGATTAATGGGTTCATCATACAATTCTTCAAACCGACATTCATTTTCATCCTACCAATGGGAGAATAACACAAGACTATTAATTAACATGTTATATAAAAAGTATTAACAAATATTTTCCAAGAATAATAACTTACAACTTGTGTACACATCCAACGTCTGCGCCACAGTTGCAATTTGACCAACATGGCTTCAAAATTGCACGTTTTTCACAGTAACACTTGGTACGTAATTGTGTCCAGACATGTCGTAATGCTCGAAAATGAAAAACTAATGGAAAATTTTTCTATTCGTTTCGTTACGACGCAAATAATAACTAAAATGCGCGAGGTTTTTATAGGCAGCTAAGTGTGATTTTAGGCTACATAACGCATATTGGTGAGGCGTTATTTTTCATGTGATAATGATTCTTTAGAGTACAAGTGGGTCCAGCTTTTCAGGTCAACGACTTTTTTAGGCCGACAACTTTTTCAGGTCGACATGACAATACACATAGCGCATATTGGTGAGGTGCTATGTTCGCGTGATAATAATTCTTTCGGGTACAAGTGGGTCCAGCTTTTTCAGGTTGACAACTTTTTCAGGTCGACATGACAATACACATGGCGCATATTGGTGAGGCGTTATGTTTCGCGTGATAATGATTCTTTCGGGTACAAGTGGGTCCAGCTTTTCAGGTCAACAACTTTTTCAGGCCGACATGACAATACACATAATGCATATTGGTGAGGCGCTATGTTTCACGTGATAATGATTCTTTCTAGTACAAGTGGGTCTAGCTTTTCAGGTCAACAACTTTTTCAGGCCGACAGCTTTTTCAGGTCGACAGCTTTTTCCGCCCGATATGACAATACACTTAACGCATATTGGTGATGCGCACGTTTAATATAAAAGCTTGTGCAGCTTAACCAAGAGATTAGTATTCAAATACCATTTGAAGAACCATTACATCATCCATTTCAGAAATGCCACTAACATTTAATAAGTGGTTTATAAAGAGGCAAAAAGGTAAAAGTAGTTCAAAAGATCCACATGGAACACGTTATAACACAATCGATCCCTACCTTGAAAAAGATATGCTAGGTTGATATACTGATTTAGTTGATGACAAGTGGTATGGTGTTCTGCATCCCTTGGAAAATAAGCTTATCAATATACAAATTGATTTCAAAGTTGCAGGGCGCATTATTGAAGGCGAATCGTATTCTACAAAGTCTGAAGGTATGCGAATTTGGGGCGAAAAACTACAATGGGTTCCCCTTTACTCAAAACGATGTGATTATGAAGTACTATGTCACCGGCCTGTGCTTGTTGTACCACAAGCACTGTCTGCAACCTTCCAAACAAACACACACAAAGATGAACCAGAAGTGATTCAGCATTTGATGAAGATGATTCTAGAGATGGAAAAGACACTAGTTGTTCATCATGCAATGGATGATATTAACTAACTGGAAGGAACGGAGGATCAATACTGGGATTTATTAGAAAATGAAAAATTGCATAGAGACAATGACTATCCTTTTTTCCCAACAGTTGTCGAGTGGGAGGGACTACCTAAGTTTCTACCACACACGTTGGACGTAGGAGTCCCATATTGTTGTAGAAATCAAGCAAGTGGTCTTATTGATGATAATAATGAAATACGAGAAAATGTGTGTCAACTTGGCCTAGATTACAATAGCCTCGGTCCCGAAGGGTGCGTACAAGATGTTGACGAAGAAGATGAAGGCAGTGACAATGAAATAATGCTAGACAATGACGATAATGGCGAATAACAATTGCTATTTATTTCTTGGGGTGTATGTTAAATTGTTGTATTGAATCTTTAATGCTAAATATCAATTAGATTTAACCCCATTCGAAACATAATTTTATTTCATATATTTTGTGAACTGAATATTACATGCATTTAGTACAACAAAATTACTGCAATAAAACACTACGTTTATCTTTGATAATTGGCCACATTGGATGAACTGCCTCTTGGAGCTGAATTACCACCACTTCCCAAACTAGCTGAAGGACATTTGCGGCAGTAGTGTCTTGTTTGGGAACGTATGCCACATTTATGCGCAAAAACAGTATCACCAACATCCATTTGATTTCGTATACGAGTTCTTTTTTGCACTTGCCGTTGACGCACATAATCCTTGTTACACACTATTTTAAATGGTTCTGGCGCCCAATAATGCTAAGCACCAACTGGTTGCAACTGTTCACTATAAGTGTTTAAGTATGCAGCAACGCTATATTCTTTATCGTACCTCGTTGCCGTGAAACCTGTACGTTGAAAGCACTTCATAGCATGTGAGCATGGCAAGTGATAGATTGACCATTTTTCACAGGAGCATAATCTTCTGGCTTCATTGACGGTGTGTGTATTATTTCCGCGGTTGTGATGCAGACCAGTGCGAACTTCAAAAATATTTCGCTCGCTGCAATACTGCAAAAATGAATGCCACATGCTTGCTTCCTATATTTCTCAAATCGTTTCATTGGTTGTGGCATAAATTCAACACCCCTTTACATCAATAACGATGCACCTCTAGATCTTTCAATAAACCTCTCTGCCATCTGCTTGAATGACATCCGCACCATGGCAGTGACAGGCAATCCACGTGCAGACTTCAATAACCCATTGAAAGACTCTGACATATGTGTAGTCAGAATTTCCCATCTTCTACCACCATCCGCATGCAAAGTCCACTTGTCAAGCTCATGTCGCATCAACCAACGATATGCTTCTGGGTCTTCCTGCCTAATCAATTTCATTTGCCTCCTGAATTTACACTCTTGGTGATCTATTGCAGCCATCCACATTAAACCATGTAACTCCTTGTTCGGATAAGCCCTCTGGAAGTTGGCCTTTAAATGCCTAACACAGTAACAATGGTAGGCATATGATTCCTGCAATGCACACAAATTATGTAAAGAACTTAAAATACTGCCATGCCGATCATATATTAGACAAATAACTGAACACTGTCTGACAACGTGCTCCTTCAAATGGTTCAAAAACAATGCCCACATCTTTTGGTTTTCATTGGCACAAATAGCAAATGCTAGGGGAAATATACTTCTATTAGCATCTATTGCAACGACGATCAACAACTTAATATCATATTTTCCATAGACATGAGTGCCGTCCATGGATATTACCGGTCGATAATGCACAAAACCATCAATGGCTGGTTTAAATGCCTAAAACACATATCTGAATATGTATTCTGGTATTTTCGGACTTCGCTCAAGCTTCCATTCAACAACAGTCCGGGGGTTAAAGTGTTGCAATGCAGCCATGTACCTGGGTAGAGCGGCAAAAGACTTATCCCAGTTACCATAAATAATTTTAAATGCACGTTTACGCCCGAGAAATGCCTTTTTATTGGTAATGGTACATCCATATGCCTGATGGACAGATGTTATACACTCTTTGATCTTGTACCTTATGGACGCTTCAATGTGTGGAATCAAGACAAAAGAAATAAAGTCAACATTTAAGTTAAAATGATTTGAATGTGTCCATTTCACAACTATGGGTGCCAATGTATTTCCCCACAATCGACATATTTGTTTTCAACTTTCTTGCACGCAGCATACAATACCAACCTTGAAACCATCTACGACAAATAACATTCTATACTTCCGGAGATGACTTATGAACCACGATCTCACGACACTTTTTTATGTTGTACATTTGCATCGCCCTACTTAGGCGCGCTTTATCAGCAAAAAACATGCCCTTAGATAGCACCGTTGCTCTAGATTCATCCCACTTGTTGTCTGAATTTCGTCAAGATCCCTCGTAAGGGCATCGACGTCCGGCATACTTGGCAACTGATCAAGGTAGGGAATCTTCCTTGAATGAAACGACACATGGGACTCGTACACTCTTGGTCTAACGGGAGGTGGAGCATGCTCCCTCGTCAAATTAGGTTCATCATTCTCGTCCTCATCATCATCACCCTCATCAGGGAAGGGTGTGTCATCTCCAGACTCATCAACCTTGTTGTCATAATCACTATTATCTTCCCGACTCTGCGTATCTGCCAAATCCCGATTAAATATGTCGTCTTCAGGCAATTGAGTAACGACATGACCTTCAAGTTGCTCGTTTTCACTGCACAACCAATAAAATAACAAGTTTCTCAAATTCATCCAAACATTACATATAAATTTTATCACTTTACTTACAAATCATAATGTGTTGATATTCCATGATGCGCATTATTATGTTGATGATGACTCCCGGATGGGCCACCATGATCCAACACACCAAAACTAGGCATATTCTAACTGTTCGTTGGTTTATAACTTGTAAAATTCATATCTGGCCGGTACCTCTTGTGGAATATATGAGTGTTAATACACATTCAATACATAAAAATAAATATCGTAACATAAAGGAAACTTGAAGTTTACCACTCTGCTTGTGGATTATGTAAATTTGGGGAGAAATTATGTCCTCGCTCAGCATTCTCCAGTGGAGATAAGTTTAGATTTGGCCAAACTCTTTCACACGAACCTGTTCGGATAAGACTGCTCCAAAAAGATCACCTGATGATTGAGGGATATCCCTATTTTGCTTAACCTCATTATTGCAAACATCTTCAGCCTTAACGTACATTTCCAACATTTTTATCACAAGAAGTTCCCGATGTTCATCTGGAGTCCTCAAAAAATATGAGAGTTTCATTGTCTTCCGGTTACTTTAATATTCACTGAACGTTTGCTCACGCTCATTTTTTTACATAACAACGATACCAATTTATCGTACTCCATTGTAAGTGGCAACTTAACATGACACTGTGGAGAACAACTATAACGTACTGAGTTATTCTCCACCACAAACCTCACCCTCGCGATATAATGAAACCCTAATTTTTTGCTCTTGGGACATTATGACAAAATGCAAAATAACTTAACGAACAAATATTTTGGAAGACCTGAAGGATCCAGAATGAATTTTTACCTAATTCTGGAACTTCTTAAATAAGAAAAAAACCAGTCCGGGGTACAATAATTGAAGTGTAGCGCATGCATAGTAAGCTATATATTTAGCGCCTATTATGTATGCGCTATATATAAAATGATACTCAATTTTTGTTTAATTTATTTATATCGTATTCATTAATTTTGACTGACCGGTCAAGTTTGTTTTTTGCCAAAAATTATTACTCCATTTAGAGGGAAAAAAAGTCAAGCCGTGTTTCTAGCTTTATAGATCGAAGTCCCGCCTTTAAGGTTGCTTTCTCTTCTTCTTCTTCTTCTTCTTCTTCTTCTCTTTTTTTATTTTTCCCTTTTAAAATTCAAATACTTGAGAAATTTCTTCTCGTGAAACTTTTTCAGCCTACGTACATCGACATTTTACGTATAAATACAGATTCTACAGAAATTTTCTGATCTCTGAATATTCCATTAAATGTCGAATTTTGAGACAACCCCATTTCTCTTTTCCCTTCCATCCACAAATCCCTTTTGCCGCTTATTCAGGTTCCCGATTTCGCACCCTTAATTTTTTTTTTTTTAATATTTTTTTTAGTATAATGTATTTTGAATCAGTCTTCATATATGTATGTAATTCTAATTTGTAGATCTAAGTTCAATTTGCAGACCAATTCTGTATGTTGATTGATTGATTGATTTGATATGAGCTAATATTGTTCACACATGAATATATCTAGACATCTATTTGTTTTTTGTGATAGCTATGGGTATTCCTCTTGATAGAAATTATGTTTTTAATTTGGTTTCTGATTGTATAGTATAGCTTTATAGTTTCGGTTTAATTTTAAGGTTGTGTGGTTTGGGATGTAATGTGAATATAATGTAGGTTGCCATTGTGAGATACGCAGTTTTTGATCCTTAAAGTGCAAAATCATTGAGGATTGAATGTGGTGATTTGGGGTAATTCTACTCCATACCATGTTTTCTTTTTCTTTTCTTTTTTATGACCGTAATGTCTGGGCCAAGTTGCCGCACCTCGACTATTCCATTAAATACCTGCTACTTCTCATCGGCCAAGGTACCTGGTAACTCTGCCCCATGGTTTAGGCAGATGGGAAGAAATCACCTAGTATTTTTTTTTTGCCACTGCTGGACTTTGAACTTGAGATGTCGTGGTTCTCTCTTGCCACCCTCTTATTAGGTGGTGGGGGAGTGGTGTAGGATGTGGACCTTTTCTCGGGCCTTTTTTTCTTTTGTGTATAAAAACGAATGATGAGTGAGGTTCAGTTCGGTTTGCTTCTTTTATTTTCAATGAATGTTCAGTGAGATAATATAACTTATGAATTATGATGGAAGTATAATATTTTGCACTATTTCGTTGCACCTTAAAACATGGCTTATTACTTGTCCCTACTAGGAACTCCATTATACATGCTTGAATTTTGTTTTAGAATCTATTGAGGTCAAATTATGTCTGATAGAATTTTGCAATAGCGCCAATGGCCCTTATGGAAGACAAGCTCGTTTGTTATATTTTCACAAGCACTAATAGTCTTATTCTATATCTTGGTTAGCTTCGCCTACCTCTTCTCAGTTCTAAGATATCATTTGATAGAACAGTTATTTGATGGAAATGCAATTGGACCGGAGAAGTTTCAATGCACTGTCTTTTATCGTTGCTCATTTATGGATACAATTGTTTTTTGGAAACTATTCCCTTTTTAATGTATGAGATATTTCTGTTTGTAGTTGAATATTTCTGGACACATTCATTTGATATTATACTATTCTACTAAAACTTCTTTGGATTCTTTCTTCTGTTTTGGGGAAATATACTTTGCTTATCTTGTGTTGTAAGTAACGGAAGTTCTTTTGGCAGGTTAAGGTTTTCAATTACCAGAATTGGCTCCATAGCAAATTGTCTCCAGGCTTCTTATGAGAATTGAGAAAGAATAATGAGACATTGGCTTAACAATGGTTGATTTCGGTGTTTCATTATCGAGGTTGCTGAACAGTTCGTACTATTTTGGTTCCTATATCTTTGCATGGTTGGTTACTGGATCTCTTGGACTCTTGGCAATCATATATGTTTTCCTTAAATGGCAACGGAAGACATCTCTCAATTGGGTTAAAGCTGCTGCTGTGGCAAAGAAGCAAGTGTGGGAGAAGCTGAAGGTTCCCTTATCCCATCATACATGGATTGAAGATTTTGCTTATGGTGTACAGCCATCCACATGCAGCGTGTGCCTCACATCACTCGTTTCTCCACATACCTTAGGTACAAAAGCTGCATCACGTTCTCCAGTACATCGTTGCGCTATTTGTGGTGTTGCAGCCCATTTTCGTTGTTCTCAGTTTGCCGCAAAGGATTGCAAGTGTGTTGCACAGGCTGGTTTAAGCCATGTCCGGCACCATTGGTCTGAAAGATGGACCGACTTGGATGAGAATCCTGAGATGTCTGCCTTTTGTTTCTACTGTGATGAACCTTGTGGTGTTCCTTTCCTTGATGCATCTCCAACTTGGTATTGTTTATGGTGTCAACGATTGATACATGTCAAATGCCATGCCAAGATGTCTGAAGAATCTGGTGATATTTGTGATCTGGGTCCTCTCAGAAGGCTTATTCTTTCTCCACTCTATGTTAAAGATGTAGAAGCTGAGACTAAAGATGGTGCAATGTTAAGTTCTCTGGCAGAAAAAATGAATACGAATGGGCACATCAGAAGAAAGCGTCATCGGAACAAACATGGAAATGACCTCATAAATGGTAAAGTGCAAGGCAGTTGTGCTGCAAAGAGAGCTTTGGAATATGTGATTAGATCCCTGGTGGCTTTGAAGCTTTCCCACTATGAGAAGAATAACGGCTACTCTATAAAATGTAACAAGCTGGGTGGCAGAAAAGGTAGCCAGAATGGGTTGGCCTGGAACAAGCAGGAATGTAGAATCTTGGGCAGATCTAAAAAGTATGCGCTAGTGGATTTGCCTCAGGATGCTAGACCTCTTCTAGTTTTCATTAACACTAAAAGCGGAGCTCAAAATGGTCCTGCTCTTAGAAGGAGATTAAACATGCTGTTGAATCCTGTTCAGGTGGAATTTCAATTTTAAGGCTAAGATTTGCAAGTACTCCTGCATATCACAGCTTTAGTTTAAAAGGAAATAACTGGAATAATTAGCTAATGAGCAAATGATAGCATATGTGCTAAACTATCTAAATGGCTCTACTGGGCTCTTATACTCTTTTGGTCAGAGCCAAACTCTTAAACTATTTAAAGAACCACATATATCATCTACCTTTATCAAAGTGTTTAATTCAAGGCATTTCCCTTTTCTTGCTATGAAAGTTGGTATCAATTCATCCTATTGCTCCCTCTGTTTGCAATAAGAACAGGAAAAGAAGAAATAGAGATTTTTTCTGAAATCTAACGCTATAATCATCTCAACAACTTCAAGAAAAGGGGAAAAAGCTGGAAGTTGCTTGTTTTGTTGTTCTATGTGTAACTAATAAGAGCCCTCTCTTTTCTTCCCTTATTCTTATTCTTATTGCAAATAAAGACAGATTGGAGAGAAAACTGGCACCACTTTGGATAGCACGAGAAAAATACCAATATGTTAACAAATTTGATACTTTGCCAATAGTAGATGATACAAATGGTTGTGTGAAGCTAAATAGGAGCTTTAAGGCTTAATTATGATTAGATATTATATAAAGGCCTAATTTAGACTTTTTATATAGTTAACGGCCTCTAATATCATTTGTCTTTATCTAAATGACAGTTCATGTCCTAAACATGTTAGTTAGCTCAAAAGAAATCATCTAATAGATAATTGTTATGGTCTAATTTAGGTATGCTATTTTCTTGGGTACAACTGTGGAGGTAACTGTTGAAGTTTTGCATTATGTAAATGAAAGTGATTGCAACTCTGAAGTTATGCTAAACTTTTTGAAATATTTGCTTGTTTTAATATAACAAATGGGCTTAATATAAAATTTTGAGAAATGAAGAGTGAAGGGAGCAAGTTTCCCTATTTTAGGAATGTGGTCACAAATTTTGGACTACCCAAAACAGAAAGAATGACAGTTAAAGTTGGGGCAAAGGCTTTTGCCATAATTTGTAACTTACCCATTCTGTTTAGTGGAATTGTTATTTAGTAGCTGCAGTGGACAGCTTATGGTTATGCCTATTTGAGCTAGAGCTTGGCCCTACCTTTTGGTTTGATCAGGATGAACGTCATTTCCTAGTCACTAATGCTCGTACTCTCTGACCTGTCTTCTTCATTTAGAATGTGATCTAAGTGCTGACCATCTATCTCCATCCTCATTTTCCTCCTTATTTTGAGTTCATTTTGTGACTCGGAATATTCTAAGTTCTGGAGTTGTTTGTTTCATTATGAAGTTATTTCTGTAGAAAATTACGTGAAGGCATTTTCAATAGTTGTCCTCCTTTTTACCTTGTCAAAAAAGAAAAAAGTTATCCTCCTTTTGTCTTGTAATTTATCCGTCATGGAAAGTGTTGTCTTTGTGTTCGAACGTTCAGATTGCATAAGAATTTCATTTTCATAAATGCAGGTATTTGAACTTGGTCAGTCCCAAGGGCCTGAAGCTGGTTTAGAATTATTTAGTAACTTGCAATACTTTCGGGTCTTGGTCTGTGGTGGTGATGGGACTGTTGCTTGGGTCCTTGATGCTATTGAGCGGCATAACTTTGAGTCACCTCCACCAGTAGCAGTTCTTCCTTTGGGAACTGGAAATGATTTGTCTAGAGTCCTGCAATGGGGTGGTGGATTTGCAATGGTTGAAGGGCAAGGTGGATTAAGACCCTTTCTGCACGATTTGAACCATGCTGCCGTTACGATGCTTGATCGTTGGAAAGTCAACATAACTGAAGAAAAATCTGCTCATGACACCCCTAAGGTGCAATCAAAGTTCATGCTGAATTACTTGGGTAAACTTCCATCTGTTTCCACATTGTGACTTGTTTTCTTATTTGATTTGGGGTTTGGATGCCATTTGCCTGCCATAGGATGGGCGGAAGAGGGCTTTTGATGCTAGCCCCGAATACAATGAAAAGACCCTTATATATTTGTGCTGCTTTTAGATATGATGCTTGGACCTGTCTTTTAGTATATATATCAGCAATGCGCTCTTTAGACACCACTTCTGCCCTTTAACTAGTACCTTTGGATCTATTTAATTACTGGAAGCTTTTCTGCTACAGGTATAGGATGTGATGCAAAGGTTGCATATGAATTTCATATGAACAGGGAAGAAAACCCTGAGAAGTTTAATAGTCAGGTATGAACATGCCATTTTGTTCAAAGCTACAGTTGCAAGTTACGACCGTAACTTTTAGTCCTTGGGTCCTTGATGCTATGAACATGCCATTTTGTGCCACAGTGATCTGTAAGCTACAGTTGTTTTATAACTTAATATGTGAGTGTATATATTTATATGCCCTTGGGAATCATATTTCCAGTTGCCCATATATTTCAATGGGAAATAATATGTAGGAAAGCAATGGCAAATCTTTAACGGGCATTGTTGAAGATAATTGATTCTGATTGCATGTTCTCAATAGATCACTATGCTTTAGTTTCTCTCTATATTAACTAAATTCTTCTCGCAATTTACTGCTTGTGTTGTGTGTGTGTGTGTGTGTCTAATCAAGTTTCTCCTACAGTTCGTAAATAAATTGCGATATGCAAAAGAAGGTGCTAGAGATATAATGGGCAGAACTTGTGCAGATTTGCCATGGCAAGTATGGCTTGAAGTTGATGGGAAGGACGTGGAGATCCCCAAGGTATACACATTGCAAAATATGGAAGTCAAACTTTTTCTTGCTTTCCCATTTGTAATTCCTAATCAAATCCCCTTATTTATAATTCGATCAGGATACTGAGGGCTTGATTGTGCTGAATATTGGTAGCTATATGGGTGGAGTTGATCTGTGGCAAAATGATTTCGAGCATGACGATGACTTCAACGACCAGTCGATGCATGACAAAGTACTTGAAGTTGTTAGTGTTTCTGGAGCATGGCACCTTGGCAAGCTACAGGTGTGGAAAGCTTCTCCTTTTCTATCTATTCATCAAATTCTCACTTTTGCTTTTGACCCTGTTAGATAGTTGTGTAAATAGTCCTAGTCCTATATATAGTAAGAGTAGAATATGTTCTAGTCCCATATGTCGTAGGAGTAGAATATGTATTATATATAGAGCTCATTGTATCATTGTTAAAAAAATAGATTTTTCTCCTGTGCATTCTCATATAGTATCGGAGCTTTAGCGAGAAACTTATCGTCGTGCGTCATTCCAACGACATCCGGGGAAAGAAAAGATCTCATCACCATGCAATTTTCCGGCAAGTTCGTCTTATTCTCAGGGTTCATCACTACTATAGTGGTACTGTGCATATACCAGTACCACCATCAGATCCGAAACCCTTGTGCGACCAAACCCCATAAATTCCAGTCCCATCTGAACAAAAAAGTCAGTCACTGTATGTCTTTTTGGTTGACGACTCAAGATTGATTTGCATTATCTCCTCATCGGTAAGTGTTGTGCGAAACCAATACTACCATCTTGTTGGGAAAAATTAGGCGACAAAATCCTAGTCAATCACTCCGGCAGAAAGTCACGCGCCTCCACGTGCAGCCAGAACTAGGGTTCCGGCGAGCTATATTAATTTTTCCGGCGCGTGTGAGCCATTCCGGCTACTTTTTGACAAAATTTCTTCAGGACAACTTACTCGTCCAGTGATTATGAGCCTACCCATATAAATTACATCAAATTTTGACAACATTTATTTTTGTCGGCGTGAACAGTGCACTTTTTCCAGCTTGAACAGTGATTTCCCGGTGCGAACAATAATTTCCAAAGAAGTTTCTATTTTCTGGTGGTGTTTTAGAACCTATTTTGTAGTGTGGAATGTCGTGTGGAATTCGGCTTAGTCTCATTATTTCCAAATTTTTCCGGCGACCTTTCGGTCAACTTCTGCCTATCAATAACCACTTGGTTTTGTTGCTCGGGGGAGTTTAGTGGCCTTGTATGTCGAATGATCAGCTTGCAGATATTTTCACTAAGTTCCTCACTGGTCCTCTTATTAGTTACATATGTAACAAGCTCGGTACATATGATTTATATGCACCGGCTTGAGGGGGAGTGTCTAGTTATGTGTAAATAGTCTTAGTCCTATATAGGAGTAGAATATGTCCTAACCCCAATTGTAGTAGGAGTGGGATATACCCTAGTCCCATATGTAGTAGGAATAGAATATGTATTATATATAGGGCTTATTGTATCATTGTTAGAAAAATAGATTTTTCTCCCGTTCATTCTCATAGACCCATCTAAGAATTTTAGCTTAGAAGATTTTCTTGTAGATTGGATTTCTGTTGTCAGTGGACCATTTTAAAATTTTAAATTGATTCAATTGTGAAATAACACGACACGTGTATCTAGGGAATAGTTTCTTCAAAGCAAATTCTCCCCTCTTATTGTTCTTTCCTTCTTAAATACATGTTTTCTTGTCAATGTTTGTCCATTATATAGCGTTATGTGATCTTTGGCTTGGAGATTTAACATTTGTCTTTCTGCTCGCAATTAATTGTTCTCTCTGAGACTACGAAGAGTGTGAAAATTCTTTTTAGCAACTTGGTTTTGACCATTTGGAATGAGTTAACAAATTCCAGAAATTTCTTGTTAAACAATTGAAAAAGCAAAATTTAAGCAAACTTATTCCGCCCACCAAAAATCTGTACAAAAAATTATCCCTCTCTCTCACACACACACACATCAGACACACATGGAGTTGCTTTGCCTGAACCACCCATGTGCCATGTCAACCTGACACGATTAGGAGACACGAGTATGGAGTTTCCTATCAGGCTGTCACCCAATTAAAGTAGATTGGTTATTTTGCCTTTGGAGAAGACAGGAAAAAAAGAGAGTACAAGGGCAAGAAAACGTGATTCCTTGCCCTGCTGTTTTCCTCTTGCCTTCTGCTTCCCTACTTCTCTTGTTGTACAGCTCTTGGATGGTGATGTGGATTTATTAGAACATTTTGGATTTCTTAATTAATGTCATGGAAAAGCTGCATCCTTTCTGAAAAACTTTAGACTTTCAAAGCAGCAACATTCAATGATAAAATTTGTGGTTCATGGTTTACATAAAGGGATGTAGATAACCAAATAATACTTACATGTAAACGTGTCTTTATCACCTTGTTATGTACCTGTGTGTTATCTGGATCTTTACATATCAACCTTTTGACATTAAACACCCACCAAGTCTGTGTACCTGTGTGTAACTTTTCTCTCTCTCTCTCTCTCTCTCTCATTTCTCCGTATAAAGATTGTCTTATGGAACTTAATCACACATTTAAATGAATGACTGAGTATATTATACGCTGCACATTTAAGTACTTGAGGACTAGCTTTTGTACTTTGTATAAAGAAGCTGCTGCCTGGTGCCTGCTTCCCCGGCACTTACTCTTGATACTTCTCTCTTGAATATCCAAATTTAAGTATGTATACTGACGGCATTTTCCTTCAACTACTTACTGAGATTAACCAAAGTCTGCATCTTTCATTCTCTCCCCCTTCCCCCCCTTTTTTTTTCGTCTTCTTCTACTATTTTACTTTCCTTCTTACGATCTTTGACTTGTAGGTAGGACTTTCTCAAGCAAGGAGGCTAGCCCAAGGGGGAACTGTAAAGATACATGCTTCTAGTCCTTTCCCCGTCCAAATTGATGGGGAGCCTTTCATACAGCAACCGGGTTGTTTAGATATAACACATCATGAACAGGTATCTAAATTTCCTTGGTCTAGTTCGCATAAATCCTGAAATGAAATGACAGGACGTTATATTTTTACGATTTGACACCTCTTGTATGTGTCTGGCCTGAATTCTGACTATTGATCAAATGGATATTTCTGAAACAGTAGATTTAGGAATGGCAAAACTTTTATTTGCTTATGGCGTTTGACTTTAAAAAGAGTTAGGTTGTTGATAACTTCAAAATACCCATCTTTATTTGTTTTAAGAGCATACCATGGTATTAGTATCTATTTTCTTCTGGGTTTGCACTTGAATGCTGCGCAAGGCTGAACTCAACATAAAATTGGACACCACAAAATGGGTTGTATCCCCTTTTCTTTCCACATTTTGATGCATATGAGTAAATCTAAGCTTATTCATTTAGTAGTTATTTCACCCTAAATTGTTCTTACATTCTAAGGCGGCCCAGATCACTCTTACTGTAGCTTGGTATTTTGCTGTAACACATGCAAACTATTTTTTTGGGTGATTTTATTTCTTTTGATTGAAATAGTTACTGCTGCATGTAAATGGTGCTTGAAGATTTATCAATTTTCATGAATTACAATCCAACTAATTCTATTACCTTTACCGAAGAGGCTTGGCGGTGTCTACTTGCATTTTGGGTTCAGGGCATATTGCACTCTCGGTTCCTCTTCATGTGGACATAACTTCCTTGAAGGGTCAAACACAAATAAGAATTTTCACTATTTCGTTTAAAATATCAGAATTTATGTCTCTCAGTCTTTTCTTCTAGTTGTGATCTATTCTCTGCTACATAATGTTTCATGGAAAATAATTTCCAGTTGTATGCTTCCATCTAAAATTTTATGCAACTTTCAAGTTTCAGCAAGAATGTGTCTGTAACTTGCTAGAATTTATTCAAAGTTAATTGTCTTTCTCATTGAAATTCAAAAGGGAATTTAGAAGGATTAATTCTTATTTCAATCTGGCCTCTTAAATCTCCATACTATTTGTTTCCAGATGTTCATGCTGAAGAAGGCATCAGGGTCCAACGGGCCTAGAGGTCACGCGGCTGCAATTATGACAGAGGTTTTGGTGGATGCTGAATGTAAAGGTCTCATATCTGCTGCTCAAAAGAAGGTACTTGTTCAGCAGATTGCTCTCCAGCTTTCTTGATTTCCGCCCTTGGTCAATATTTTCACTTTCAGCTCATACAAAAGCAACCTTTTTCCATTCACATTCTTTTTTCTTTTTTCCAACCAGTAGGGAAATTTTTGTACACTAAAGAGAATGTAGAGATTTTATACACCAAAGAGAATGAAAAGATACTATAGGAGATGTGAGTTCCAAATTCAAATTTTCAATATACGATTGTGGTTTTCTAGCAGTAGGCAATCTCGTTAACTATTCACAACAAAAAGAATTCATTGTGGTTTGACATTTGACAAAGGTATCTTTTTTCCTCTTTTTAATTTGTATGATGTATCGTACAAGTGCCTCTTTTACCAGGTACAGTTTTAGATGGTATGATAAAAACCTTGATGTGATTTTTTCACAATATGACATACTATAACTACTTATTTATGATCAACCTGTCCTTTTATATCTTTCTTTAACTCTTCTGTAACTCCTATCTTGCTTGGCGCAGATTAAAGGAAATCCCAAAGTATATAATTATGTTGCTATAGTGTTTGGGCATATTGGTTTAAATAAACTTTCTCGTTTATTCACTGTAAGTGTTACGTTGTGCTTTGTACAACGTCAAGAAGCATATCAATATTCTTTAACAATAAACATCATTGTAACTGAACGGTCAAAAGTAAGAGTAGTCAAGATTTGTAATGTTTCAATTTAGTTTGACTTTTCATAAAGTTTAAGATAAAAAAGAATGACTTTTGAAATATATGATTCTAAAAATTTACGGAGCAAAAACCTTGTGGGGACGTAATATTTATGTGGCAATAAAAATGTGAGCAAATGCAGTTTTAATGTTGTTTTTCCTCTCTGGAATTGTTGTGGATAGGACAAAGTCAAACAAACATCTTTCTATGGTAAAGATTCGATTGATTGCACCTTGGATATAGATTCGTAGTACCTTGGGAGTTTGTGTCCTTTAAAGGATGAAATCAAACAATCAAACTTCTGCTGGGAAAAGAGAATGAGGAAATATTAAAACAGGGAAACTACTTTATTGCGCACATAGGAAAGTTGGAAAAGTTTGGGTGGAAGTACCTTTGAGAATATTCCCAAATGGAGAATGATAAAAGATGGGTCCCACCATGTTAGTGTAAGCCTTTAAGGTAATGTATTGTTGTTATTTGGTTTGCTTCATTGCAACTTGAATGAATACATCATCTAATTAGTTGTAATAGGTTACAAGTACTTTCTTCGTCTCAATCCCTTTGGTATTGTTTCTTTTTCTTGGAAATCGTACGACAATTACCCAAAAATAATACTATTTATCAATAACTAGTCATTTTAATTATGCTACCAAAAATAGCTCAAGAAAATTACAATGATATATAACATTCAAAAAATGTAGGTAATTTTTTTTCAATGGATATTATTGTAATTTTTGAAAACATATAGACGTGGCAATATATAAAATTTGACGAAGTTTAAAGGTGAGTTAAACTAATTTGTTGTCAATTCATTCCCAATGATAATTAATATTAAAAAAAATATGCAAAAAGGAACTATTTTCAATGGGTATGGTTGGAATTCTTTGAAAACATATAGACGAGGCAATATATAAAATTTGAGCAAAATTGGAGATGATTTAGAGTGGATTGATATTAAAATTCATAGTTAAATTAAGTTTAAAAAATTCTTTTGCGGCACATGTATAAAAAATGTAGCACGCATGTATCTCACACATAGGTATACATTGATATACATGTGATACACATTTGATAGATATATGATACATATGTGATACACATATGATCTTCTTTTATGTTCATCTTGTGTACTTCGAATTTGGCTGAAATTTCAGCTCAAACCACCTAAAATCTCCAATAAATCATCCCAAAATTGAGATTCACACTCCTTAAGATAGACCCAATCTATTCCACAACGCCCACTTGAAATAAATTCTAATTTCAAAAATTCAAAGGGTCTTTCAAAAATAACTTCTCTATTCCATTGGAGTAGGGATAAGGTATGCGTACACACTACCCTCCCTAGACCCACTTGTGGGATTTTACTGGATCGTCGTCATCGTAGTTGTTGTTGTTGTAAGTTTAAGCAAACTTCAATAGCTATCCATGCACTTTTAGTTTAAGCCTTTGACCCTATCCAACAAATTATGTTTAATAGTGGTTTCTAAATCGAGTTAAGGTGCTTGATTCTCTAAATTTCAACTTAATGGAATGAAAATATTGCAATATTGTTGAAGTCTCAAATTTGAACTATGTTTGTGTTGTAGCAAAATAGATGTGTTACAAAATGATTTGGACTATTTTTGGTATTATTTTTATTTATTAATTTATTAATTTATTTATTTGCAATTATAGAACTGTAAATTGCAATGCTTTGATATGCTGGATTTACACTACCTGAATGGATTTGGACAACTTTGATATTCTGGATTCACAACTATCCAGAATAAATAAATTGCAATTGCAATGCTTCTTCTTCTGTTTCTGGGTACGTACTTGATATCGTCCTTTGATGTTGTCTTATTTGATACTGCAGATCTTGCAGCAGCCATCTGGATTAAACTTACTTTTAGAATTTCTTTTTAACACTAATAACCAGGTGGTTAGGGGCGGATGCACTCTTAGTGAGGCGGTGTCACGTGACACCACTTCGTCGAATTTTTTTTTTGTTAAATATATATATTAATACTGTGAGAAACTAGATAAGTAGGAAAAGATGATATTATTTGACATAAATTGTCTCTTGATCCATTGGTATATGCTTTATTTTGCTCTACTAGGTCAGAGTTTCAAACCTCAACTATTAAAAAAAATTCATGCGTACGCTATTGCAGGTGGTGTCGTTCATGGAAAAAGAAAAGAAGTCTTGAAACTTTGATCTTTCCATTTAAATAAAATAGAAAATTCCACAAAACTCCGTGGATACAGTTGTAAAACGCAAGTTTAAGCACAAAATGTATATGCAATTTTCAATAGAATGAACCTAACACAATACCCGATAAAATAATATATGAATTACGAATCCCTTAGTAACTTTTTATAATATGCTTGTTCGGTGTGTATTAAAAACAAATTTATTTCCCTTATTAAACTCTTGTGTTCAATATATACCATCAAAGAAATTTAGGACTGAGCAGCAAAAAGTCAAGCAAATGACGTACAAAGAAAGTTTCTATTTTTGGAAACTAAAATCTAAAATAAATCATTCAATTGGATCAACTTGTAAGAGTGAAGACAAAGAATTGGGCCCCATCTCACGGGAGCGGAAAAAGCCCACCGTTGGAGCCTATACAGCCTTTCCAGTTTCAACCTATTTACTTATTTCCTTTCTTCTTTGTTTCCAAAATAATTCACATAATTTCCAAATGCCAACCAGTAATCAAAAGTAGCAGAGTGAAAATAATAAACAGTTTGCTTCTTCACATAAGGAAATTGAATTTTCAGTGATAACCAAATTCTTCAATCTGACTATAGTTTGACGTGCAGAATTAACCATAAAATGTAGCAAGTATTCGTAAATTAATCGTGTTGCATGCAACTTAAGACGACATGCATCTTTTAAAAAAAATAAAGTTTCGCAGATACAAGTCTGAGTAGTGTTGTATTTTTAAACGCGTAGCGAGGGGGACTAGACCTTACCTCAGAAATAATACAACATGGGTGATTTCATCACCACAAAAACAGGAAAGGGAGGTTTATGTCAAGTCCTCCTTCCTAATAAGCCTCTATACAATTCAACTAACAAAAAAAATTCCTCTTTTTATACTTTGTCCTTATACTGGACATCTGCCACTTATCTAAAAGAGAAGGACCTTTAGCATTTTTAGAAAGTTTTGATTGAATAAAGATTAAGCTCTGATTAGTAAAAGTGGCAAACTTTGCTGGACAATCTGCAACTTGATTCCCTCCCCTAAAGCAGCAGTTCACAATTATATTTGCCTGGTGAATAGTGCTAATAGCAGATTATTGGTTTCTCTAAGCATATTAGTGAGGAGACACAATTAGTAGTATTAGAAAAGGAAGATATAGTACAAGTAGCCAGGGGCGTATCTAGCTAGGCCTTGGGGGTATGGGTCTTCTCCTTAAATTATGTATAACAATGTTCTATTTTCTCAAAATTACTTAAATATATGTGCATGCACCCATGGTCAAAGACTCCTTTGGTACACTAATTATTGGATGCACCTTTACGAATAAAATTGACGGTTCAAATCTCACTTCAAAGGTCGCATAGATATATACGTAAAAATCACTAAATTTTTTGAAAAGATATAATTTTGAACCTATAATTTTAAAAGTGTAATGAGTTTATAATAAGAAACTAAAGTTTAACACGTGATTCTAGATTCACCTCTTCATAATATTACATTCATCCTCTTAAAATTCGAGATCCGCCTCTGCAGCCAAGAACAAACTCAAGTAAAATTTGAATAAGAAAGCAGTGGAACAAACAACATCATAGCAGGCACAATGATCGGTGCAAATTTAAGACTGACTATTGAGCGATGTTGCACCTTTTGATTAAATGCCCACTTGTTGTGGTCCAGAGTCCCATAATTTGTAATATACATAGTATAATGCATGTAAAGAATTTAATAAGTTTAACTTGCCTACAAAAATATGAATCCTGATTAAAGCATTTGCTTTTTCTTTTTTCTTTTTTAAATTCACCGCCAAGGCAAATTGTACTTGCAGAGATTTCTACTTTGTGTTGTATTTTCCAGTTGTACTACTTCCCATTTGAAAAATGAAGACATCTGGATCTTGTCGCCAGGGTCAGATCTAAGTTAACCGTGCCGGATGCTGAAGCACCCATTAACCTCAACGCAAACTCTGTATAATTATATAGAAAATACATGAAATATTAGTATAAAGAACTAGCAAGTACCCATGAAATAAAAAGTTTTCTGGGTGCTTTAGTTAAGAGGTGAGAATAGAGTGCACAAATATAAAGTGATTAGGGATTGATTCTTGCATGAACCAATTTTTTTATATGGCCACTGAAAAAGCACTCACAATCTTAAAATCCTGGATGCGTCACTACTTGTTGTTTCTCTATGATTTTATCTTTTACTACTGCATCACTCTATTTTTTATTTGGTGTATCTCAAGAATTAAATAGAGGGAATAAAACATAAAACTGTAATACTTCCCAAACGGCTTAATAGTAATAATCATCCCTATCACTGCAAGGCATGCATCTTATCTAACTTTTACTTTTTTTTACGAAATAAAGACGGTAAAGTAAAGACAAGTATAGAAAGAAATTGATATATTATTCAAACTTCAAATTTAGGTATATAATTAACTAAAATCTCCTTTATTTACAGAAAAAAGGAAGTTATTGTGTGAGCTGCTTCTGCAAGCTGCTGTGTAAGCTGCTACTGTATCAGATATAGATAATCTTCTATTGGGGGTGATGTTTATCCATAACGGAGTACCAAAAGGATAAGGTCATTGTACCAGATATAGATAATATTCTATCCGGGATGAAGGTCATTGTACCAAATATAGATAATATTCTATCGGGGATGATGTTTATCTATAACGGAGTACCAAAAGGATAAGCTCATTGTACCAAATATAGATAATCTTCTACCGGGGATGATGTTTATCCATAACGGAGTACCGAAAGGATAAAAGTCTTTAGGAAACTTATTTCTAATAGAGTACTAAATAGATAAAGTTACGGATCGATTCTTGCATGAACCAATTTTTTTATATGGCCACTGAGTGAGCACTCACGATCTTAAAATCCTGGATCCGTCACTACTTGTTGTTCCTGTATGATTTTATCTTTTACTACAGCATCACTCTATTTTTTATTTGGTGTATCTCAAGAATTAAATAGAGGGAATAAAACATAAAACTGTAATACTTCCCAAACGACTTAATAGTAATAATCATCCCTATCACCGCAAGGCATGCATCTGATCTAACTTTCACTTTTTTACGAAATAAAGACGATAAAGTAAAGATAAGTATAGAAAGAAATTGATATATTATTTAAATTTTAAATTTAGGTATATAATTCATTGAAATTTTTTTTATTTACAGAAAAAAGAAAGTTATTGTGTGAGCTGCTTCTGCAAGCTGCTGTGTAAGCTGCTACTGTATAAGATATAGATAATTTTTTATTGGCGGTGATGTTTATCCATAACGGAGTACCAAAAGGATAAGGTCATTGTACCAGATATAGATAATATTCTATCGGGGATGATGTTTATCTATAATGGAGTACCAAAAGGATAAGGTCATTGTACCAGATATAGATAATATTCTATCGGGGATGATATTTATCTATAACGGAGTACCAAATAGATAAGCTCATTGTACCAAATATAGATAATCTTCTACCGGGGGTGATGTTTATCGATAACGGAGTACCGAAAGGATAAACGTCTTCAGGAAGCTTATTTCCAATAGAGTACTAAATAGATAAACATATTTACGGCGGAGTCACATATAGATAAGCTTCATCAGGAAGCTTATTTACAACGGAGTACTAAATGAACATCCATAATATAATATATTTATTACACTCCCCCTTGGATGTTCATTAAAAGATAATGTGCTCATTAAAACCTTACTAGGAAAATTCCGTGGGAAAAAATCCTAGTGAAAGAAAAAGAGTACACAAATTTAGTAATACGCATAACTAATTGTCTCATTAAAAACCTTATAAGGAAAACCCTATGGGAAAAAGCTTAGTAAGGGAAAAAGAGTATAGCGCGTATTTTACTTCCCCTGATAAAAAAATTGTTTCAAATATTTGAGTCTCCGCATTCCAGCCTTGCATACCATCTTCTCAAAAGTTGAAGTTGGCAAAGATTTGGTGAATAAATCTGTCGTATTGTCACTTGAACGGATTTGTTGCACATCAATGTCACCATTTTTCTGAAGATCATGTGTGTAGAATAATTTTGGTGAAATGTGCTTCGTTCTATCTCCTTTTATAAATCCTCCCTTTAATTGGGGTTACGCATGCAGCATTGTCTTCGTATAAAATTGTGAATCTTTTATCACATTCCAAATCATATTTTCCTTGAATAAAATGAATCACTGATCTCAACAATACGCATTCCCTACTTGCTTTATGGATAGCTATTATGTCGGCATGATTTGAATAAGTAGCAGCAATAGATTACTTTTTGGAGCGCCATGATATGACAATACTGACCTCGTCCAATTTCACACCTCAATTCGAGGTTATGAAAACGGTCGATGCCATGATAGTACCTAACAAGAGTCGGAGTCGAATTCAGCAGGGAGTTATAGATGGGAGTTAGTAGTACATATCGTAGCGTGTGAATTTGAATATCTAAATTTGCATTCCAAAAAATTGGGTTGTTTTGAAGTCTAATTTAAACTACGATTGCAAATTAAGAAATAAAATTAGGAGATTGTTCTTGTTGTTTTTCAAATGTTTTAAAAAACCTAGAGCTATGACCTTCACCTAGGTGTTTGTCTAATGGGATATAAACTTTAAAGCTTGTTTTATTAGTCGGGGTGTATCATAGCTATTAACACTCAATTACCCACTAAATACCTCTCGGTCAGAGAGCGATTTTGCGTAATTTAACTTTTTCAAGTCCAAATGGGTATTGAACAAAACGGTTGATAAAAGCTCAAGTCCGGTTGTTACTATCTCTAGGTTCAACCCTTTAGTTGGGCTTATCAATCTCTCGATTGATCCAATTTCTTGTTATCCAAGTCTTCCTAGACTAAGTCTCTCTCTCTCAAGTAGAGACCAAGTCAAATAGGCATGAACTAATGTATGCAACCATTAATTCCACAAATAAAAGCAAGAACAAGGCTAAATAATAAACACCCAACCATAAATAAGCATTAAATTAAACACCCATTAAGTTTACACACTAGGGTTGGGTGACAACCCTTGTGAAAATCTAGCTACTCATTCTTGAAATGGAAGAAATAGAAGAAGAAATGATAATTAAACTCATATTGCTAATTAAAATGATAAAATCTAAGTTAAAATAGCTCAAAATATGAAAAACTACTAAAAAGAGTAAAAGGAAACGACTATTGTAGCAGCTGAGGTCAAAAGTTAACCTAAAAATGTGAAACTTGTCTATTTATACAGAGCTGAAAATTTCAGACAAAAATATCCTTACGGAGGTTCTGTGGCTGCACAATTCCATGTGTGGTTCGCACTAAGTTACTAAAACCAAGGCAAGCCAAGCCAATTTATGTCCAGTCAAGTCAAACCAAACCAAGTCAAGTCAAGGCAACCCAAGCTAATTCAGTCCAAACCAAGCCAAACCAATCCAAGCCAAATCAAGCTGTGTTAAGCCAAATGGGTAAGAAAAGTGGGATGAGTGGTTGGGTTATTAGTTTTAATTAGCTAAGTATACATTGTAACTAGTTTTCAAATAGGTAAAGAAGGGTAATTAGTTCAAGCTCAATGGGTATTTTTCATAAATTACTCAAGAATAATATAATTCTATATCTAAGAAACAATTTAACTTCAAATTTTGGACAAAATGTAAAACTGGTCGATCGATTATAACTAATTGCATTTGATAGTCAAAAAGCGCATAAAATATACATACATTTTGTTGGATATTATTTTTGGAAGTGGCTAAAAATATGTATTTCTCTTAAATTTTTCATCTTAACCTTAACTATTGTTAGAATCGGTGCGATGCGCGTATAATATGACAGAATATTAATCTTATAAAATTATGATCTAATATATCATACTATTTTAATAAAATTAGTAGTTATTTTATTGTTTAATGTAGTGTACAGAAATATAACAAATTCCATAAATCAAAGGATACATTATATAGTAATCAAATAAATTATTTATTCCTTATTTATTCTTTATTATTATTATTATTATTATTAAATTAGCAAGTACTTAGTATTATACATTTACTAATATGACTTTTTATTAACTTGTCAATTGGGTTAATATTTTAATATTACTTCTCTTTAAATTTAATATAAATATATATTTTCTAATTCTGAAAATATTTTTATTATTTTAAACTTATGTTATACTATTCAAAATTCTTCAATTGTCTATATTTATAAAAAATCTTTCTTGAGTGCTAATTAATTTATTAATTCATTCCAATACAAATATCATAATATTATCTCCACCCCTTTTTTTCGTAAATTCTTTTCTACTGTAATATTTGATTAGGTTTTTTCATTTTGTATTTTACTAAAAATTTAAATAATGTAATAGTTTTTTTACTAAATTATAATTTTGAATTCATCAAAACTATAAGAGATAAGCCTTTTATTATTTTTATAAAAGATATACCAATATTTTTTAATAATTATTAATTTATGTTATATATATAATATACTTATCTTATGTATAATATCCTAATAGTCTCTTTATATTTTTGTATTTTTCATTATGAAATTATGAGTTCTATTTATCAACTAAAATTTCCTATATGAGAAATTTAATTAGTATACATATATATATATATATATATATATATATATATATATATATATATATATATATTCGTTATCGCTTGAATTACTTTTTTTTTTTGAGTATTCTTCTTTTATGATATCTGTATATTATGATTTTAGTTTTTTTAGCAAATCCATTAGACAAGGTGCCTAGGGCTAGTTTTATTAATAATAAAAGAAAAATCACAATAAAAAAGTACAAGTGAGGGGGGCAAAAGCTAATAATAGTGTGTATATGTACGACTTTTCTTATCATAATTCTAATTATAAGTCTTATATTTTTATACTTTTTCACAAATTTATATTCTGTTTTTGTTCCTTATTTATCTAATTGTATTACCCTTTACTTAATATTATTAAATTGAAAAATGAGTTTTTAATAAATTACTAGTTTAATATACAATAAATATAATTTTGTACTGCTCTTGAAATTTAACTTGACTTTATCCTGTATTACTTTCTCAAATAATTTTTATAATTAAATTAATCAATGATATTTTCGAGTATTATTAATTTACTTAATTTTATCAAACAAATTTAAATGTGGATAGAATCACATTATATCCATTCTCCTCTTTATACATTAATTTTTGTTCTATAATATTTTAATTTTTTATTTACTGTTTATCTATAATACAAATATTCTTGTATTATTTTTCTAAAGTGTTGAATTAGTTCAAATGTTTAATAGAGAAGTTCTTTATTATATGTCATATTTCTACTAATAATTGTAATAATAATTAGTTTTTATTATTTTCAATAAGAAATTAGACTGAATTTTTCTTCCCATTTGTATTTAATATGAAAGTTTAGTTTTTTTATTAAATTAATACATAATAAGTTAAATTATATCGTTATATTTTATTTATTCTTGAATTTATTTTTTATATTTTTTTTAATTTTATCTATTATAATATTTTAATTATATGACCTTATCCATATTGCATGACCTTGAAGTTATTTATTTATATATATATATTTTTTATAATAGTTTTTTAAAAATATATAGATATTTAATTATTTTTAATTCAAATTAAAAAAGAATAACTAATGATTAACTAATCTAACTGATTTTGTCCTAAAATTTAATACTTATTTAATTTTTATTCTGACACTCGACATTATCACATTAATTTGCTTCTCCTATTTTATATAAATAGTATAGATAAGATAATATTATGAAAGCATATTTTAACCACAAGTCTAAAAAATCACCTTATCTTAAACTCTATACTGTCACATATATTGATGCGGAAAATAATACTAGAAACAAATAGTATGTGGTTGACAATTGGATGTACGTTTCAAGCCACAGATACAAAGAACAGAATTCAATAAACCTTTTAATATAAAGTCCAGCCAGATACTGAGTCCTAGCTAGCTATTACTTAGCCCACCGGTTCTGCTCTGGCTTTTTACTCCTTGTCCGCTTTCTCAACCGTTAATATAAATTTTCTTTTCACATGCAAACAAACGGCTATGCTCACTTTATATATACACTAGATGAGGGATGCCCCATGCTGAGCATGAACCCGACACTTAATTATAAAAATAATTTATTACTCCAATAGTTTAGTAAAGATCATTTATATAAATTTAAATAATATGTTTAAGGATGAAAATTTCAACTGCGCCTTTATTCAATAAAACTATTGCGTTTTCGAGTTAGCTATCTGATTTTAAATTATTTTGCAGGAATTAGACATCAACGAAAAAGCAATACAAATGTTATCAATATTTCATCTAACTTATTTTTTTGTTTGTGTGTTGTTTTCTTTTCATATTCTAATTTAAAATTTACAATAGATTTTTTTTTTAAAAAAAACAATAAATAGGCTCATTAGTAGCACAAAAAATTTACAGGCAAACACATTTTGGTAATTTCTTAGCGCGTTAAATTTAAGAGAAAAAGTCCCTAATTTACTTAAACCTCATCAACTTGTGAATAAACCAAAGAGATTGCATTTTTCTTTATTGATAATATATTTGTTAATAGTATTAATAAGATGAGATGTCTTCTTTTAATATAAGGAAAAACATATGTTACGTTAGAACTGGACCTGAAAATATAAAAACAAATATTTCTAAAGGAATACCAATTTTACTCTTTTTTTTTATGTAGACTTTTCTCATTAAATACTTGAACTAAAAATAGTTGTTTGAACAATTGCACTTTAAAATATTTATTTAACACATAAAATAATCATAAAGATTCAAATGTTCAAGTTGTCACAGTTTTAAAAGTAGTAGTGTAAGTTCTAATTTGAATCCATACCATTTATTAATCATATTATTCTTCTCTTGTTATATATACAAAAAATATAAATTTATTATAATATTTTAAATTAAGTCGGAGCAAGTTATTTTATAAATGATAATAGCTTAATTAATAACTAATAAAAGCAACTCAATGTTTTGGTTTGAAATGGTACAGTAATATTTAAAGATTAGCCTTTTATATCAGATAGACTATTAAGACGAAAAATTTTCTCACTTTTAAGTATTAAAGTATGAAGAGAAAAATGGTTGCATACGTTAAACATTATAAAATTAATATAATAGTTAATTAGTATAGGAATAACAAATGATAGTGCAAGGAACGAAAATATGTGCACAGGAATAACAAATTTAAGTGGGCGACGTGATCATGATAACCTTCATCCTTGCGGTATATGTGTAAATGGCAAATTAATGAGAGCCCACTGTTTCAGGACAATAAAATACCAAATATGCCCCAGGTCCACAAAGAGGACAGTAGAAGATAAAGTTTGAAATGAATTGGGGCTTTTTTTGTCAATTCACTTTGACCAGAAGCTGTAATGTTCCTATAGTTTAAAAGACACAATATTTTCTGAAAAGATGTGTCCAATCTTTGTAATATGACATATCTTTTCACGAAATAGACTTCATCCTTTTTGAGTCTTTATATTTCACTGAAAATCTCTGGCCTATTCACTCAAAATTCTTACAGAGGCAGTTGTAAGATTTTGAATACACAATAAGTATAGTTCGTCGTATCTTGAGAATCACAGGACATTAACTACTATGCTATTTGCACTTTGAAAATCTACGTGCCCCCTCAAAACGGTATCTTTTCTTGTCAATTCTAGCATCGCAAGTGATTTTTTTTTTAATTAGCACTTCCATCTCTAATAGGAGCATTTTTTTTTTTCCAACAGCATATAAACCATGGACCAACACTTGATGAGCAATAATAGCAGAAACAGGGTTCAAAATCGCGAGACATTTCACAAGTTTTTCGAGTCATGGCTTGCTGAACAGAACCAAGATTTGGAACAGCTTGCGCGCGCCTCAAAAGAAGTCAATGGCGTAGAAGAAAACAATCGTAGAATGTTGTCGCCTTTGATTCAACGTGTTATACACCACTACGAGAATTATTACAAAGAAAAATCAACAAGTGCTAAAGAAGATGTTTTAGGCATGTTGAATCCAACTTGGAGAAGTAGTCTTGAAGATGCTTTTTTATGGATTGGAGGGTGGAGACCAAGTATGGCTTTTCATTTATTGTATTCCAAATCGGGTTTACAACTTGAAGCTGGTTTTCATGATTTATTTAGAGGAATTAGTAGAGGGGATTTAGGAGACCTTTCTGGTATTCAACTTGGGAAAATTGATGAGTTACAAAATAAGACATTAAGGGAAGAGAAGAAATTGAGTGAAAGATTAGCTAAAGTTCAAGAAACAATGGCAGATACATCAATGGTTGAATTATCACATATAGTGAGTGAGTTAATGAGGGAAGAGGGAAGACAAGTAGAGGAATCTGAGGAGGAAAAAGTGAAGACAAATATTGCTAAAAAAGAGGAAGGTTTATTGGAGGTTTTAAAAAAGGCTGATGATTTGAGGCTGAGGACTCTAAAGGAGATTTTGGGAATTTTGAAACCAATTCAAGCTGTCCATTTCTTGATTGCTGCTGCTGAGCTTCATTTGAGGATTCATGATTGGGGAATGAAGAAAGATACTGCTGCTGTTAATTCCCGCAACCATGGTCATGGTGTCGCCAATAACTGAGGCGGAGTCAGAATTTGAGGTTTACGGGTTCTGAACTTGTCACTGAACCCGCCCTGACCAATAACCATATGATCAACTCTTAGTAAGCATAGTACTTCTTACTGCTCAAGGAGCCAATATTAGTACTAATTAGATTATAATAGGATAAAGATCTTTAATTTTAGGTGCTTTTTATCTATTTCTGTTTATGTGGATTTTCTTCAGTTCTATTAGTGTTGCAGAAACATGACAGCGAAGATTTTGATGTAGAATGAAGAACTTTAGTCTTTAGGTCCTTTTAATTTCATTTATGTTATTGTTGTCTTGCATAAAATAGGGTAGGAAGTCTCCATCAAACCATGTACTCTATTTACTTCGTCATATAATGACATTATGTTTTATTGGGTATTTAAGAGTTTAAGAAAGTAGAAGGATTATATTCATTAAAAATAAACAGAAAAATTTAAAGTTAAAGAGTTCTCACCATCAAAGATTGTGGTGGGATGAATAGGACACCCTTAAACAGAGGTCTCGAGTTTGAGCCCTAGAAATAAAATTAAAAAAGAAAAATTCCTTATAGAAAACACTTCTTTTTTAATGAACCTTACGTCGTGTGAATTTGAGTTAGTCAGGTGTCGGGATAAGAAGTAAAAATGTGAGAGAAAGGATTGTTAAAAATTGCTACTCTAATTGCAAATTGCGAGTCAGTTGCATGCATAAATGAGGTGATGCATATAAAACCAGCTCATTGACATCAAGCAAAAAGATAAAAAGGGCAAAAGGTATGGAGAGTGGAGAAAGAAAACAAAGCAGCAGTCCGCAAAAGTTACAAGTTTGTCTTATAGAGTTGTCAAGTCAGATGAATCTTAAATAACAACCAAATGACTTCAGCCAAAAAAAGAAATACGTAACAAATCTGAAGTAAAGGTAGTTCTAGAATTGGGTTCAAAATTAGCATGTCAAATTTCTCTGAATCACTTTCACGGTCATAAAAAATTTTAAATTTCACTTAAAATTCAATTTCGATTTTTTTCGGAAATTTGAAAAAATCCAAGTTATTTTTAAAATTTTTATTTCAAATCACTCACAAAAATTCAAAAACAACTCTAAAGTGTATTCATGTCCAAACACAACACTAATTTTCAAATACCATTTTCAACTAAAAAAAAATTACTTTTTTCTGAAATTTCACAATTCTTGTGTCCAAACACCCACTTAGATAAGAAGATATGGAAAGCTGTATAGACTTTATTTGGAATTAAATGTCTTCTTCTTTTATTAAGGTATAATTGAGTACTTTTTAGAATATGGTTTTACTAAAGTGCGATATTTAATAGTGTCATAATTTTCATGACCACCAATACCAATTTAAAATCTATGTTTTTAGTAGAAATAAATAATTAGTCACCAGAGAACAGAATTTCACTGGAGCATTGAGCAAAGAGAAGTGAAGACTATTGCCAAGTTGGGAATTTGTGAATTAATAATAATAATAATAATAATAATAATAATAATAATAATAATAATTTAGATTCAGTTGCACCTCATACATAAAATGGTGCACATGATACAACCATTTTACTGTAATAAAAAAAAACACCTAAACTCAAATGAAAGAGAAAGGAAAGCAGCAAATCCACAACAAAACTTGAGTCCTCTCTATGGAGACAAAGAATCCCAAAAACCTGAACATGAGAAAATAGAAACATATGAGAACTTCCCTTGATCAATAAACTGTAGTAATATTTATAATCATCACTTGGAAAAAAGAAAAACAAAAATTTATTACCTCTTTATAGCTCATCTTTTGCTGAATCTGTTTTTACTGATTCTGATGTGGTGGAATCAGTTTTGTCGTCGCGATTCTGCTGAATAAATTCAATGATGGCCTCTTTTGTTCTTTCGCCGTTATACTGAGACAATTTCCCAGAAGCAGATTTGAAGTACAATGTTGGGAATCCTTTAACGTCAAATTCATTTGTACGGATATCATTTGCAGTTGCATCCTGATTAAGAAGAACAACACGATTAACATAATGATCATAGTTTAGACTATTTAATGATAGATTCGTAAAAGATTCTTACTAATTTTGCTATCAGAACATTGGGATCGTTTTGGAATGAGACAGCTACTTCATCCAAGATTGGAGCGAGCGCCTTGCAGTGGCCACACCAAGGTGCATAGAACTCTAGTAGTACTGTAACAAAGGAAGAAAGAATAGTTATTAGTTCCTAAGATAAGCAGCTAGCTGCAGTAGAAATGCATAATCAAGAAACACTAACACACCATTTTTTCCGGAGCTGAGAACCATTTTTTCGAGAGTATCCCTAACAACCACCTTCACAGGCTCGTCGTTAACCTCCGGGATAGGTTGTGATTTTACGTATGGCTTCAATTTTCCATCCTGCAACCGCGCAAAGAGGTAAGAAAGATCGAGCAAAAAAGGAAATTAGCAAGCCATCAATGCACTGCAGACGACATACTGCTCTAGTGAGAACTTACAAGAAAAATACTACTGGAACACAACAAATAAAGTAAACAAAAAGGGATTTTTTTTCATTTTTGTCCCATCAACCGAAATTAATTGCCAACATATACACGAACTATGTATACATTATGTATATTATTTGTATGTTTGTACTTAATCAGGTTATTATTTTGGAGGGCAGCCGAATAAGGTAGTTATCCCAACAAAAAATGCAGAATTCATCACCTTGTAATCCTTCAACCAAGAAGCAATTGCATCGGGTTCTACATGTGCTTTGAGATACTTTTGTCCATCATTCTCCATTATTATGATCAGAGGTGCCTGTTCCGGCTTCAGCCCAAAGTACTGCGAACGAATAATTAACATATGTTGTTATATAGTCATTGGGAAAGCCAATATACTGTACTAATTATCAGATATGCTTAAAGCATGTTACTAACATTGAATGCACCTTCACCAGCCTCAACATCTCCCAAGAGAAAGCTCAATCCCTTCAAACCTCTCTCCTTGTAGACCACCGCAACACCCTTATACTTGGATTGAAACGCGTCGAGCTCAGTGCTAAAGTTCACGAAAAGCATTGCCTGCATGTGACAAATTTTAACTAGTTAGTCAATGAAATAGAATGGATATATATAGCTTCTTGTATTAGAAAGTGTAGATTTCACAATATTAAGGCAGCCAAAAATAGAGTATACCTTTGCACCGATGCCATTAAAGAACTTGCTAACATAAATTGAGTTTTCTGGATCTTTGTCAAAATAAGTGATAATAGGAATACTAGATTCTTCAATGAACTTCTCCATTGCTTCGGCTTCAAAATCCTGGAAAAGTACAGTTTGAGTGCCAATCTAACAAAAGAAACAGGTCAATATCAAACCACATAATCATAAAGGAACAAGGAGAAGAATATAACCTCAAAATCAACAAAGAGTTCATCGAATGGCTTAAGGAGACGAATAGTGGGCTTATCAACTTGCTCGCCCCGAGGGAGGAATTTGGCATCAAGGGTGTGAGCAAATTCATAGTCAGCTCGTAGTTTTTCGGCTAATGTTGTATAGTTTTCAAATTTCTCCCCTGAGAGTTCTTGAAATATACCAACCTAAAAGAGAATCCATGCATTTTAGGAACAAATGGAATGCTGAGAAAGAAGCTAAACAATGAGAAATGAGTAAGTGATAAGAAGAAACAGCACATACAACAATGATCTTTTTCTCATCGATGACCTTTGCAGCATCTTCTTTCGACTTGATTTCAGGAGATGCAGGACCTGATTGTTTCTTTATATAAGTTACTATACCATCTGCTTCGCGAGGACCATTATATTCTTGAATTTTCTTTCCTCCATCCCTGAAAATCTTAATAGTTGGGAAGCCCTTGAGCTGATATTGCGTTGCGAGTCCTCTATTTGCCTCATCACTCGCATCAATTTTAGCTAGAACAATTGGAGGGTCATCACTACTCAAAACTGAAGCAGCTTTTTCATACTGGAAAACAAAAAAGAGAGGAAAATGTTTTATTAAGAATCAAATGGCTAACAAGAATGTGGAAACAACACCAACAACAACAAAACCTGTGGAATTTTACAAGTGGCGCATAGGGTAGACAGTGTATACTCAGACCTTACCCCACCCTGAGAAGGTAAAGAGGCTATTTCCGATATACAAACAAAGAATATCAAGAATGTGGAGAATGTCAAATAAATATATTCTAATAAGAATGATGTCCCACTTTTCAGAGAAGAAAGTTAGTACCTCAGGGGCAAGTTTTTGGCAGTGTCCACACCTGTTAAATAAAAAATGGACTATCAGATTTATTGAAAAAGCAAGAAAACTAATGAGATTGGTCATTCTTTGCTAATATGGAAATAAAATGATACAGTTCTTGAAGACATTAAAAACCAATTTCGAATCCACGAGTAGATATTGTAAATAAGCCATCTACACACTCCTAAAGAGCATTAGATCTAATTAATCCAAGATATTCAAGTTGTTGCAGACCTAAATAAATAAATAAAAGCGTCATATTTGTAACATGTGAACTTTAGGTTAGGTGGTTACATAAGAATTTACTGAAGTTTAATTTTATTTTAAAAAGGCTAGAAAATCATGACTTTCCCATAATAGAAAAAACCGTTAAACCGTAACAGAAATCAACACGCATATATATATATATATATATGGAACATTTTCACGCACACTACACACACTAGAAGCAAAGGTGAATTTGGGATCTAGAGTTATACACATTTAAAAAAAAAAAAACCATAAATATACATAAAACTCGTCCTACATTCGTCTCTAGATTAAAAAAAATCCTAAAAGCCAACATGCAAGGAAAAGATTAAGAAATAATTACCAGGGGGCGTAGAATTCAACGACAATGAAGTTGTGTTTGGATACAACGTGAGTGAAGTTTGTATGGTCTAATGTGAACACATGCTCTTTCTCTTCTACTGCTACACAAACTGCAAAAAGAAGTGATACAACTACCAAAATGCCTCTCCAAGCCATTTTTCAATAACAAAAGGAGGATGTGACAAACTGAGAAAAAAGGGTGTCTTTTATAATGCTAAAAATTTACTAGGGAGAAACGCCATGTCAGCTTGGCTGATGACGTGTAAATCTGTGATTGGTCTTGGCATGTGTCAAAAGAATTTAACTGTTTGAAAGGAGAATCTGATTCCAAATTTTGTCATATTTCTATTTTTCTGATTTAAACTAAATACTACATAGCACTAAATAGGAGATAAATTCAAGTCTTTTAATTCTTTTCCTTTTCTGTGTGCGGTCATGGGGATTATGTCAACTTTTTCCCTTTTTGGTTTCTTTTTGTTTACGGCGTTTAATAACTTGCTTAACGTAAATTTGGCAAAATTATTAATACTGTAATATCTATTCATTATTTAGTTAATAGAAGAATTTAATTCAATTAACTTCCTAAACTTTAGATTTGAATACATGATACAGAGAACTATTTTTATTCTATTACCTAAGTTGTGGATTATGTATTCTCGTCCCATGACCGATTTTACTGGTGAATATGATATTTTTAAATTTATAACAAACTCGGTATAAATATTTTTAAAAGCGTTATTTGAACGAGACTCAAGTGCAATAAGCTAAAACTCTCTAAAGTGAAGAAAGTAGGCATAAGTATTACAAGGTGTAAGTCCCAATATTTCGGGCATAATCCTTAGTATTATTTTAATAGTTAAGCAAGCTTATTGTCATGTTCTATGCAGGATATAAATGGTTGCTTTTGTTTGTTGAATAAAAATATATGACTAAGTATCATGAAATGGCATGATAAATTAGTCAAACATTTATATCCAATAAACAAGAACACAAATCAATCAGTTAATAAGACATTAGTCAAATGTTTGACTAATTGATAACTAATTTTATCTATTCATTCAAGATTGAGCAATTATGCTTCTGTGTATGAATTTTAAAGAAAAACTAAAAACCAAACAGACCCATAAAATCAAATATCAAGAAAAAATTCAATCAAATCGACATATAAATACACTTAAATTCATATTAAGAATTGTTCAACTTTTTCTTTAACTAGACATATATGTGACCTTGCTTAACATTTAAATATTTAATATGGCCATTATAGATGATCCGATTTTTTTTTATTTAAAAACTTAATTCTAACGTGTATTTTCACTTACTTAACAAGCGTTTGTTTAAATATTGTGATCTCCTTATTCTTTCTCTTATTGACCAAGATTTATCAAGGATAAAAACTTACTCGCGCCGGGTGTTTAATCAAGTCTAGTTAAGTTAACCATTAGTAAGCTCAAATATATTTTCAAAAATTTAGTAGTATTTTATTAACAATTCTTAAAACTAAATAGAGCAAATCATTGTTTTAGCCTTTTAGGTCTCGTAATCAGTTTTGCATTTTATATTGAAAATTATTAGGAATCATTTTATTCTTTTCATAGATTTGGTTAAGCTTGAAGTATATGTATGAACATAAATTTGTAGTTAGATTAATGAAGAGCGGAATAAATATAATTTATTGCGGAGCAAATCTCTCACACATGAATAATTACAAGAGAAAATGACATTGTATAGCCGCTATATATATATATATATATATATATATATATATATATATATATATATAAATATATATTGAAAATAACTTTACTTTTATAAATTTGACATAATTGTATTGAATTTATTTTTCTAAATAGTTATCAAAGACTTAATTATTTTCAACATTAGAGAAAATAATTAAAGTCCTGAATATTAGAACATTGCAATAATTTAGGTAATTTTAGAATACTAAATATTATAAAAATAATAACATTACAGTTTTGCAATATAATCTTTTTAAAATGATAATAAGATAATTTTTTTTTTAAAAAATCTATCAGAAATCTGTTTCTAGCATAAATGTTCAAAAGATTATGGAGAAGTGGAGAAAGAAAGAGAAAACTTCGAATCAATTTTTTTTCATTTGTGTTTGATAAAAGAGCAAATCATTTTCTTTCATCTAATTTCCTTTTATTATTGATAATAATCTATATACTATATTAAAAGCACGAAGCCTTTATCAAATGTCATTCGCCTTTACCCTTTAAAAATGAGTTTCACACTAGACAAATAGTCATTTAATAAATTTTTTAAATAATTAGAATTAATCATTTTATTATCTCCCTAATATTTAGAAATTAGAAATCAATTCAACTCAATTTTAAAACCCTAAAAGTAAGGGTAAAAGTTTTAGAACAAAAGGAGTATACCACATAATGAGTTCATTAAATAAGTAAAGAAAGATTTTGAAAAGATTTGAATTTAAAAATAAGGAAGATTTTAAATATAAAATAGCTAAAAAAAATTGTTCGCTGAAGGAAGAAATTGTCTGCTTTCTCCACAAATATGGTTCATATTATCTGATTTCTCTACAAATTTGTTCAGTCTTGGTTTTGTTGGTTTTGAACGAAACAATTGAAGACCATGGAGCTATTAAGTATTTCGACAATTCTTTTGTAAGTGGTGTGAGCGCGTAATTTTTGCCTTACGAAAAATATTCCTACAAATTTCACAAAAATAATTTTTTTAGTTATTTTTGATTTTATAAAATTTCTAGGAATTTCTCTTTATTTTGTTTGTTTGCATTTATTTGCATTTTGGGTGCATGTATTAAAATCATAAAGGCCATAAAAATATTCAAATCTTTATTTCATAACATTCTAGGTTTTAATTGCATTTTTATGATTTAATCGCATATTAATTGCATAGTTAATAATTGAAAATCATAAAAAAAAGAAAGATTTTATATTAGTTAATTTATTTGGCATTTTTGTAAATAAATAGTTCAATTTTAATTTAAATTAGTTTAATTGCTAATTAGATCATTTTCGCAAAATAGTTTCAATTAGTTTTAATTTAGTTAAGTTTGAAAAAATTAAATAAAGAGTAATGGGGCTGTTCTCTTTAAGTTCCAAAATTGGGCCAGTTTCAGGTGGCCCAAATTCCCTCAGACCCGTCCAACCCAACTTTTTATTCACCTTTTAATACCAAACGAAGCCGTTTAGGCTCAATACAATCACAACCCTTCATCCTTTTTAATCCAACGGCTCCGAACTGAATCCCCCATCCCCTTAAAACTGTCCTAAAGACCCAAACCCGACCCCCAAAGACCATCTCTCACCCATGTTACCTCCTCTCTCACCCTACGCCCAAAGCTGCTGCCGGAAATCGCCCACGGCGACGGCACCACTCCAAACACTCCCAAATATTCACCCCACAATCCTCAATACCTCCTCTCTCTTAATCCACCTTCGGATTTCCCAAAAATCCCTAGAACTCCCCCAATAATAAATCTGAAATGGGCCAAACCCTAATCCTTTTCTCTTTTTTGATTTCTGCCGATTTCGGAGCCGTATAGCGATGAAATGCACACCAATCGACTGGTCTCGTGTTGAACTATTGGTTGATGTTGGCTTCAAGTTAATTCACGGTCATCAGAATTTGGTTAAACTTCCGTTGACCCACCGGATTTCTCCCTCTCTCTGACCTTAGTAGTCATCAGCGCACGTACCACTGATCGAGTTTTTTAAACACAAAGTCAGTGGCCATTCGTTGATGACCACTGTTGGTCGGAAAATCCTTCGCCGAGCAGTCGTTTGCATTCTTAGAAGGTAATCTCAAAATCGTTTTCTTATGGTTCTTCGTTGTTTGTTCTTGGCCTCATTTAATCCTCGCTCATAGCTGTTCCAATTTCTGTGAGGTTGTAGAAATAATTGCATGTTTTCTGGTAAGGGCTGTAATCTGTTCGTTTTTGCATAATTGACTTTCAAGTAGTTGTTTAAATCTTTTGTTTTATTGTTTTGTATAATTCCTGAAATATTTTGGTTCTGATTTTTTCAAATTAGGATTTTTCCTATTTTGTTTGGCCTTAATGTTAGTCAAGTCGGTGTTAGTTCTTTAACCAAGGTTCGATTTTAGCTCAATAACTTTTAGGAAGAGTTAACATCAGTTGAATAAAGAAGAGGTAAAAGGGCAGGTGTAATTACAGGGTCTAAAAGGGTGATTGGGGAAATTTAGTTAAGGAAATCTTTTAATGACAGCTGGTTTGCTTCTAGAAAGGGGGGTGCAGGGGTTGTTTTAGCAATTAGGAAATAGAAACAGGTCAGATTTTTTTGGGAAAAGGGGTAAAAAAACAGAAAACTAAGATGGGGAAATGAATTAGAAAAATCGGGGTTTTGTTGCCCCAAAATTCTGTTATAAAAGGACTCCTTCTCACTCATTTTGCTAGAGACCTAGACACACTCCAAAAACCCTAGAGCAGCTGGAAATCATAGAATTCCAGATCTGAAGAAAAAAAATAGAAAAACAAAAAAAAGAAAAAGGTTAAAAGCTGTTTCTGATTTTACTTAGTTGCTGCATAATTTCTGAAATTTTCAAGTTGTTTGGGTATAAGAATTTGTTGATTCTCTGCTGATTCTGTACTGCTGGGATTTACCCTTCATTTCTCAGCCATTATTTGGCTAGCCTGCTGATTTTTCGCGCAAATAGTCCATTGTTCCTGTGCTGTTGAGCTTCGTCTTTCACTATCAGTACCTTATTCAGCTTTATTCAGTTATTTCTGCTATTAGGTATGTAGATTCACATCTGCCCTGCTTTATTTTGAGTTGAAGAATGAAATCTGAGTTTGGCTTATGTCTTCTTTGCGTTTGGTTTCATAAATCTAGTATGTCATTTGTTTAATTTGCCTAAAACTTCTTCCCATGATTGATTTCTGGTGTCAATAGCCTGAATGTTGATTAAATCTGCTTATTATGGACAATGATATACTTGTTTAAAATGAAAATTCATGTTTGAATGTGCTGTTAACTGTTGTTTGCTGATACATCCAAGTTAATTTGCAAGGATAGCCCAGTGGGTATCTCCTTGTAAATCAAACATTGGCTTTGAGAAAGAAGCATCACACCATTAGAGATAGCTCCTGTCATGGAGATTGGAACAAAAGGGAAGCATATAATTAGATTTGTGCTTATGGAATAGTGTAATGCATGTTATGACTAGCCAAATGTATGATGTAAATGGTTAATGCTGCTGGGCCCATTTCCTCTGCTTAGAATTTCGAATTTCGAATTTGGAGCCCATGACAATTGGTGGACTCCTAAATGTTTTTTTTTTATTACATTGAGACATGATGTTGTGGGCTTCAAGTTTAGCCCATTTATGACCACAAAGACTTGTAGGAGTACTTAACTGGATACGGCCCACTAGGCTGTTTATCCATGATTGAATTAGTTAATTAAGAAGAGGACATTCAAATAATTTAATAACTCTTTGCCAATTGTTTGACGTGAAATTCCCCAACAATTCAAGGTGATAATTGAATTCTATTAAACTATGTCGTTATTTTAGATGTTTAGCAAGTGGTTTCAATCGGCCTTAATATACGTGGCTTCCAGTTTTAATCTTTATCATGTTTTGAATCTTTAATGAAGAAGAACAAAAGACATAGTATGAACTTGTTAGAATAATTGTAGTTGTTTAATGGAGCACTGCCATATGCTTTTCTCGCAATTACATTCCATAATCTTTGGACTTTTACAAACAATTTCGAACCTTAGAAAAAATTAAAACAATCATCGTGATTATGGGTACGGTTCCCGTGGCAGGATCACAACGGAGCAACCTCTACGTATTGCCCATTCGCCATCCTTGGTGAGTCCGGTTTTCTGTGCTACGTCGATCAATTACCATGCCGTGTCGTAAGACAAAAAGTCACCCGCAGGAGCGGAAAGCCACTTGACTGTAAGGAGAGGAGCTTAAAACCAATATCTTGGGGAAAGGCCTCTACTCTACGAACCAAGTCTTTCTGACTAGGCACCAGCTTTCTTTTTTGATCCCTGATTTCATAGCGCCTGGGGAACGCAAGTTTGATCGAGGATTGGAGAGGAGAGGTGGAAGAAAGGGCTCGGGATGGATTTAGGAGTCTTTGTGCGAGCCGTATGCGGTGAGAGTCGCACGTACGTAGACATTCCGGTACAGTTTGATTATCCTGTAGATCTAGCGCCATATATAGCTGTAAAAGCTTCCTTTTTCTTTCACTTACTGACGTCTGCTCCGACCCTCTAAGCAGCCAAGGCCAAGAGCAAGCAGGAGTTGTCCTATCTGCCTAGAAAGATTCGATAAAGAAAATGTGAGCGGGCGGGAAATCAATAGACACAGAAAGAGAAGAGCAAAAGGAGCTGCCATCGTATCGTGAAAAGTTATGGAAATAGACCGTTCTAATTTCTTTTTCATTTGATACCACAGCCGCTTACTTAGCGGAATGTCCAGGGGCAAACTGGTCGTTAAGATAGACCAAGCAGAGACAATTCTATACGAAGAAGATCGGTCCACTTACAAAAATACCTGAACGAGAAGGGATCAGTGCTGTCAACTATGCTCGTTATCAGAATGGTTATACCATGGAAAGATTGGGGACCATCTTTCAAAAATGAACCCGGACGCATTTCTTGCGTGGCCGAACCCATAGATCTTGATGTATGCCTATCTTTTACTTGGACTACAAAAATGCATTCTTCGAGATCCCCACGGAGCGGTATTCAAATTAAGACTACAATCATACAGATTCGATACATGCTTCAATATTGGACCAGTCCTTGAATAGTTCAAAATGATGTGGTGGCCAAGATATGGACCGCTTGTGTGAGGCCGTTGTTCCCCACCTTTCTTACCTTGTTTTTTGGGCTTAAAATTCTGTGACTCATAAGCCCTCCGTATCTAAAGATAGATGACTAAAGGGCGGGTTCCGCAGTTAACTAAGAAGGCGATCGATTGGGCACGCTAGGCTAGCTAAGAAAGGTATTCTATCTTTCTCTTTTTGTTGTTCGACTCGATAGAATTGTTTAGAATCCTCTCCTAGCTTCCTCTTTCCATAGATATGCAGACTATAAAACTGGCTAGGCTCCGCTCCTCGCTCGAGCTACCAACTTTCTTAGATTTCATTCCTGTTGACTAATTCGAGTCCTTGAGAGTGGAACCCAGTGCGAAGAACCCCGGAGGTGACTGCAATGAGCAGAAGCGGCCGCCGCCCGACTAAACATACCAATAGTCCTGATGAGTTGACCAATTCCTCTACCCCGCATTCTCTTTCTTTGCTGTGAAGTGGATGTGGATTCGAACCACACAAGGATTTTCAGTCCAACTGAGCATTCAGAACTGGTTAAGAATGGGCGGCACTATCCCAACCCGGATCCAGCCAGGTTCTATTGATCATGTCCCCTTCCCAACAGTTGTACCGAGAAAGCGGCCGTTCACGTCAGGAATAGAGGCCGTTAAGGATGTACTTGCTTTTCCTTTTTTTCGTCGAGATTGAGTTGGTGTTCAGTGTACCGCTTGTGACGCCTATGCTTTGCTGAAAAGCCGAACTCACTGGGGAAAAGAGTCTACTTAGACGGATCGCCGCTGAAAGTCAGGGCAAAATGCCTACCATTTCCTCCGCCAAAAAGAGAGTGGTCTCCTCACCTAAAAAGATGGGCCATCGTCTCGTATTGATACTCATTTTTATTTATGACCAAAGCATCATTAACGATCGCTTATATCATCTGCTACCCTTTTTTTTTGCCTTTTTTGTACGTTCCGCGAAAACTATTCATCCGTGATCGGTGATCAGAAAAGGCAGTTGTAAGCAAGCTACGCCCCTTCTTGATTGAGAAAGACTAATTAGGCTTTATTGTGATAAATTCCAGCATGATTATCAAAACTATCTGACTTGAATGAAGAAAGAACTCTATCAGATCCTTGTAGTTCGAGCCCTTTTTTTTTCCCAGTTCCTGTACGTGGAACGGTGCGTCTTATCTGAAGGGAACATGCTTTTTTGACCGCCGTGGTATGATTGCCGGGCCCTCTCCTCGTTCCGCCCTTCCTATTGGGATAGCTGCCTTCGGGCTTTGCCTGCCCTTTATAATAAAAAATTCCGGCTTGGCCCGGGAAAGCGCTGGCAACAACAGAAAGGAAGGGGTCCATGTAGCTGCTGTGTCCACCCCCTTCTTAGTCAATGGGGCACAGCAGGTTCGGCGTTTCGGAGGTAGATCAAAAACCTCAGCGAAGGTCACCGAACACGAACAAGATACGAAAGATGTTAGACAGCGGACCACTAACAGAACTTTTCAAAATGTGGGTTAAAAAACCACTTGTGTAGGTCGGGGTTGAGAATTGGGGGGCCGCGCCCTACCCCGTCGGCCTAAGCCTCGCTATGAGAACTGACGCGCTGTTTTGCAATAACTTGGCTTTTTTCTTCACTTCAGCTTTGAGATGATTTTAGCCACCGGGGACCGGCTCAATGAGCACCTTTGGGCGGTGCTTAACGTGTCGAAGTGAAAGCCCCTGGTATTATTGAACGTAAATCTGTGCACGAGCCTATGCAAACAGGGTTAAAAGCGGTAGATAGCCTCTTCATTCAGGGTGATTCGAACCAGGGGAGGGCCGGGTAAAGTGACTTACTTGAATGGTGAGCTATCCTATAAGACTAAGAAGCGGGGAGAGAGAAGGATAACCTCTTTGAAAAGGACAGAGCCGCCTGGGAAGAGACTTTCTTCTTCTCCCCCTGTCGATCTGGGAGCAGCCTTGTCTTTTCCTTTGTACTATTTGTAGTTGATAAAGAATAAGCTCTGGAAGCGGATAGGCCGATGGTAGGGAAGGCCAGTTCTCCGTGCACCGGACACGTAGCTTACCGAATCAGTTGCGACACGAATGGGAATGCATGCTACGAAAGATAGGGTCGAGTCTGACATCTACGAACCTTATACCGCCAAGACATAGGAAGATGCCCTGCCTGCGATGCCAATAGAGAGCGCTTTGCCAAGACTTTTTCATACTTCCGGAACCGAGTTGGGTTGCATGCCCAAGGCAATGCTTTTTGTAGATTGAGATGGATCATGGAACAAATAGGGTGGGTAGGCCTAAGCACCACACTACACGTATAGACGCGAACCCCCCTCGTTACCGTACGTGCGACTCTCACCGCATACGGCTCGCACAAAGACTCCTAAATCCATCCCGAGCCCTTTCTTCCACCTCTCCTCTCCAATCCTCGATCAAACTTGCGTTCCCCGGGCGCTTGTCTGGTCGCTCGGGCCGTTGTACCTTTTGATTATGGTATGGTATTGTCAAATCCTGACTTACAAGCATAGATTGATAGAAAGGCCTACTTATACACTTCTATTGGATTGGGTTACACGTCCATCCTTGATATTCCTCCATCTAGCGGCATGAACTAATTTCTTCGCTTCGATTCCGCCCCTAAAGCTAGCTCCTACTCCCCCGAAACCCCCCAGTAACTAAGGTAAACTATCTGAAAGCCCCTATGGTTTGCTGCTTCCAAACCTGGTTGTCAGGACTTGGAGTGAAATCAGTTCTATTTTTAGGCAACCCCACCAATACTTAAGGGCTCAAAATGGTGGATTGGAAATGGAGCTAGCACTGATTTCTGGGCTGCTCTCCACGACGATGTTCATGTTCCTTGTCAAGAAGAAGTGATGGGCCTGATCTTCCGATATCGATATCTGATCCCTAAGCTGAGCTCCAAATGGCGATTGACATTGAATTCCCTCTTCTGGTTTTAATATGAATTGACTCCGCTTTGGTCACTAGCTCCGTAGCGCGAACCCTCTTTCGTACCTCCGCCTTTCCCTTTTAGTCATGGTCACCATTTTGTTATCACCGCGTAAGACTACTTCACCAAGTGGGTTGAAGCAATACCAATAGCCTTAAAATTGGAAAGTCGCGGGCATAGCTGTTCACGAAAGGTGGCATGGGACATCTGTCAGCGGCGGGGAGGCCCTCCCTACTTCAATGGAAAGGGGGGAATCGCCGTTTCACAGCCGCTCCTCTACAACTACCTTTCGCCCAACATGATCACACGAAGAAAAGGTAGGTTGTTTCGTTTTGGAAATAAACAACTCGGAAAGCTCTCCTATTTCACTGAATCCGCTCCCATCTCTACAGAGCCCCGAAAGGTCGAGGTCCTACGAGGTACCCACTACTCGGAGTACCCTCCCATTGAGTTGAAGCTTTGGGCATAGAGCGGAGCGAGCCCGGGGAGAGGAGTAGAGTCCAGCAACATTGAGCCCCAAAATAGAGCTCCTCGATCAATAGGTCCGGGTATAAGCGATTAGCGATAAGCTATAGTTTTTCAAAAAACGCTAGCTTCCCAACTGGTAGACGGTTCCTTTTCCCCCAAATCAATGAAGAAGGGAGACGTAAGTTGATTCTTCCGAAGAACCGGAAGCGAAGCGCTATGCCGGGGCGGGGGGACGGAAAAAGAAACAGCTCCGAAGAAAAAAATTGGGGTTCCCAATGCTTCTCCACGCTCAACGAGATGCGCCAACCTCGGGATGCTTTACTCCTAACCCCTTTCAAACAATTGAAATAAATAAGTTGTGAATCACGGGTACATTTCACGTGGCATGATTTGCGATGTGCGCAAAAACTAGTGCACGACATCACAATTTGTTTAAATAAATTTCATAATTGGTAAAATAACTAAAAGCGGTATAATACGGTAACGTATAAAAGGTTTTATACGGTTTTAAACATGTAATAATTTAGATAATTAAATTAAATATTAATTGTTAAACGATCGTGTTAAAATCACGGAACTTGGGAGTGCCTCACACCTTCCGGGTTTATAGGATTTCTTACCCCGTCTTCTGTGCTCGCAGACCATTAATAAGAGTATGTTTATTCGATTTGGAATTTTAAAATAAATCGGTGATTTGAGACATCACAATAATTATTTTAAATGGCGATTCTTAAATAATTATTTAATTTAATTTTATTTATTTTAATTAAATAAAAAAGGCGGAAGAATGTTTCATTATTAGATGCGTTACTGTTCCAACAATATGTCTTATATAAAATAAATTGTTGAGAAGTTTTTGTGAGTTTCATTTACTTTACTATGCCTTAGTGTCTATGATTTAAGGAGTACTCTTCGTTTATTATTACTGAAAATTAAATGTGTGCACAGTGTGTGAGTGACAAGCAAGCATTGTAAAAAGCTCAACATCAAATTTTAAAAATACTTTCGCAATGGCACTAAACAATTAAGCTTCAAAAATACACACACACACATATATGATTTTTTAATTTTATACTTATTAAATTAAGGTACATGCTCAAAGGGCGTACATAAACATATAAACTTATAGTAACCATAGAAAAGTCGATCTAGCCATTTTCACCACAGAATTGCAACTCTCACTTTAGCCTGTAAGTCGTACATACTTCAAATTTCAGACAAATAAATAAGCATTTAAGGTAAAATTTCTAAAGTCTTATATATAGTTCAAACTCCAAATAATGAAAGAAATTTTTCATATTGTAAGAGTTTAATCGTAAAATTTAAATATTTTTCTAATCCTAAATATTAAAATTTCCTACTTAGCAGTTCAAAGAAGGAAACTTTTCATTTGCATAATTTTAACTTATTTTGAAATCCTAAATATTAGAAGATAATTGAAGAATTATTTTGTTTAGTATGAAATTAATTTTTAAAAAGGTAAAATAGGCTAACGATATTTCGCTAAGGAATTTTGTGCTTTTATAACACTACATACATAAAAAGATAGATATAGAGTAGTATTTAATTAATAAAGGGTAAAATAAATTCCAAAGATGATTGCATAGGATTGTTAATCGAATAAAATAAATTACAGAGATAGCTCTCTGTTATTGGGTTAGACGTTCGAGTTGGAGGTTTGCCAAGTTTTTCAAAGATTTTTTTTCCGGAATATTTTGTTTTGTTAGGAAGTATTTCTTTTGAAAGTTTTCAGATTTTTTTTTGGTTGAAGCGTTTTCATGAATAAAAAAATTCTATGCAAAATACGTACATAAAAAGAGAATATACCATATTTGTGTTGCACAAAGATTTCCTCAGTCTCAAAATTATTAAGTAGAAAAAACGCTTAATCATATAGCAAAGTGGCCTTCGGCGTTGGAAAATGAACTATTCTGTTTACGAAAATACTAAGCATGAATAAAGAAAATCCGGTTACCTAAAGTTTGTTTCAAAATATTGAACCTTTGATTTCTAGTCTTTATGCAATTCAAATAAGGAAATATATGAGTAAAATTTTAGTTGATTTTTTAATTTCTAAATATTAGGAGTTTCTACATAGTTCAAATAAAGTAAAATTTAATAATTAGAATTTTAGTTTATTTTAAAGTCCTAAATATTAGAAAAATAATTAAAAATTATAATTTTGCCAAAATGAAATATGTTTTTAAAGGGTAAAAAAGGCGAACGACATTTCGCTAAGGATCTTCGTGCTTTTAATATAGTGCGCATATATATATTACAAAAATATATAAATTTTATATATTTTTGCGTCTGCCGAATATAAATAATTTTTGTCATGTGTTAGAAATGATCTTTGCGATGATAACATCATATCAATGTAACATATACATTTTGTTGGAACCGACTTTTTTTTTGGTTATGTTTCACCCTATACAACAACATTTTACCTATAACATAAATTCAAAATTATATGCTCTTTGTAAAATTACTCTCTATAACATTTTTACTCAAATACCTACATATTTGTTATTTTAATAATAACCAAAATACTATTTATAAATTATATTTTATTGAAGACATGACTTTAATACATTTTTTAAGTTCCAACAAGGAATCTAGACATTAAACACTCTCATTACTTGGAACATGTATGTACCAAAAATAAGATAGCTTGGAACATGAGAAACTAAAAGATGAAGTCGGGAACTCTTGGTATTTTGCTATTTTACCACATCTTTCACCATTTTAATTGTTTTAAATTTTTAAATTAAATAATTCTACTGCCTTTCATAGCATAAACAAACTGAAAACGCGAGTTTTTGAATATTATGCTTATAACAGCCATATAAGACAAAAATTTCAAATGTTGTTATCAACAAAAGATTATAATAGACCAGATTATGATAGAGTTTCGACTGTGGTACAATTTTGCAATGAAGCAAAAAGGTCTAATAATGCATTCGAGGAGTTCATATTTTCTGTCTTCTATGCTTTTATAGAAGTGTATACACTATATATATATATATATACCAAAAATATACATATTTCTGGCTTTCATTTTGAGAACAGCTAAAACTATCACTTTCCCTTGATTATAGGCAAAATATTTCATCACCTGAATTAACGATAACTCGAATCCTGCTAATTGCTATTTTATTTCGCGTATAAAAGAAGCACAACAATGTTAACCAAGTCCATCGCCTACAGGAGTCAAAACAAAGTTATATATATTTATCAAATATGGAAAAACACTTTTTAAATGAATTGACTAGATACATATTACTATACTCTAAAGCGATTATCTGAAAAATACTACTTTGATTAAAATGTTTATCAACAAAAGTAATCTTCGAAAGCTTGGCCATAGCGGAAAACAGATGCAGACAAATTACAAAACATAGCAAACCATTAAACTCCAGACTATCTATACTACCAACAATTACTATAACTTTAAAGTTGCCGGCTGTTTCATGTTCGGCAGCTTACCCAACTCCGTACCAAATTTATACTACCAACCAACCATCCAAAAAAGATAATAGACGCCAGTAATCAAATAACAATAACGCCTACATACAGCCACAGAACCTATATACACAATAAGACGCCAATAATCAAATAACAATATAGCTTCATAAAGCGCAGAGCGAATTCCGGCAGCCAACTATGTTAAAAATAGAGTTTCATATTGAAGGTATATTTCGCATGTCTTAAATCTATTTTATTTTTAATTTTTAGAAATCAAAATCTCAAACAGACCAACTTAGGTTTAAGAATATGTTTACGAGGACTCTCTCTAGACAACTACGTTAAAGCTGCATTCAGAAGAAAAAAGCAGAAATATCAATCTAACTTGGGAGATTCATCATTTTCAGTTGCAGAATACAAAAAGTTTCCGAGTCACTAAATACTAAAAGAACAGAACTGCAAAGGTTATTCAACTATCACTGCATTATAGATCAGACACAATTCAACAATTCCAATACTCAACCAAATTCATCCAAAATAAACCCCACTTTCCCTTAAGTTTAACCTCAAGGTTTGAATGAACTTCAAATATATAGATGATCTCAGTCATGAAGCGTCCCCAAAATATCCTCATCCCGGAACAAATGAAACCTGCCAGAAAATCATCAAGAATGTTAAGAAAATCAACGAAGTTGAAAACTTAACAGCAATTCAAGGTCAAGTAACAACGTGCACTCACTCTTTCTCCCCCAACTTGACTTGTGTACCACCATACTCAGGCAACAAGACAGTGTCACCTTCCTTGACAGCAGTGGGAATCAAGTTTCCTGCCTTGTCACGCAGCCCTGGCCCAACAGCCACCACTTTACCGGAATTCAGCTGAAATTCACAAACACCAACATATCCCAACTTTAGGTGAAATTCAAAACAATAGAACACTAGCAACAGATTGATCACTAATCAACTATGTATCAATCAAAGACAAGTTAAACCCAGCTATATATCCCCTGTATTTGTTCGCCCACTGTTATTAAAATGCAAAACGAGTACTTGTGAAGCCATGTGCTTCAACTAATGAAGCACAAACTGATCTTGACGAGATGCAGTCAGTTCTCTCAATCACAACTTTGAGGAGTTGAATTAATATGAGCATTATCATTCATTGGATATTGAAATTAGTTTTTTAATCGCAATTTGATACATAATACTGTATCACAACTTCAAGGAGTTGAATTAACGTAGGCATTATAATACTGAATTTACATATGTTTAGCATCTCTTAATGTCATAAATTGTGAGCTCTACACTTCTCACTTTTCGCTTCAAGCCCCAGACCATGAGCCTCTTTGCATCTTCCACTTTTAAAAACACCAGTTCCGTTAATTTGGATCCATTTCAGTCAAATGCCTCAAGACACTTTATAGGTTCTCCAAATTTAACACTTAAACAACACACAATACCCCCCAGAATATCCCCAGTCCCAAACCAAACTAGTTGAGTTCTTGGCTATGCTATGTGAACCCTAATTTTACTCTTTGCCCTATTTGAACCCATTTCGTTCGAACACTTGCAAATCAGAAATTTTCAAAAATAAATGTTTTCTAATCTTAAATTTATTCTACCTATAGAACCGACAACAAATTATGTCCCCAAACATGGAAAACGGCAGCAATAATAAAACAATGATGAATATTCAATAGTATAATAACAGACAGAGCGAAGTAATCATTCGATTACTCAACAAATTAGAAGTGTCTCAAACTATATGTTTTCTGAAAAAGTGACTGACCTTAGAGGATTTCTCAGGGAGAAGAATACCGGCATTAGTTTTAGCAGGGGCGGTGATTTTCTCGATCAAAACCCTGTTGAGTGTTGGGAGCAAACGCTTCGCCATTTCTGCTTTTGTTTTTTTGTGCGGTGGTGAAAGAGCAGAGACCAAAGGTTTATATGCGAAAAGGGTTCACGAATTGAGTAGAAGGTTCTAGTCCCCTCCTTGGGGTTTAGGGTTTTAACAGGGCATTTCCAAATGGACTGGGTTTAGCAGAACCGTATTTCTGATATTGGGCCTTGCCTGGCCCAGTTTCTATATAGTTGGGAAATTTACGCCCCATAACTAACTTATACAATATATTTATCATAAATAAATACACTTTAAATTAAAGTAATTATAATACATAGCTACTTTTTGAGTTTTATAGCAAATACCTTCTTTCAAGGGGCTTTTAATTATAGGTGATAAATGTGTTTTAAAATTGAGTTGGGGTAACTCTAGTTTTTTTAATTGAGTAGGGATGACAAATTTTGGATTAGTGATTAAGGAGGTTTGACTCACCCCAAAGTTATATTTTTAACACTTTAGCCCAGAGCTTTTAGTGTAGCTATTTTAAACTCAAGTTTTATTTTTAACACTTTGACCCAAACCACATAAACCCTACTGGGGGGAAAGCGCGCCAAATATTCCCCGCCCCTACGCTGTTTCCACCATTTTTCCTCTTTTTTTTTGCTTCGTTTCTTCTTCTTGTTGCTGCTTCTTCTTGCTTCTTCTTCTTCTTATTTTGCTACTCGTTTCTTCTTCTTCGTCTTCTACGTCTTCTTATTCTTGTTCTTGTTCTTGTTCTTCTTGACTGATTTTTGCTCAAGAAAGAAAAAAACAAGACCACCTGATTTTGCAATTTTGTTGACTGGATTTCATTCGTGTAGCAGTGGGAATTACTTCATAACTCATTCCATTGTTCTTCTTGTTCTTCTTCTTCGTCCGCTATTGCTCAAGAAAGAAAAAAACGTGACCACCCGATTTTGTAATTTTTTGACTGGATTTTGTTGGTGCAGCACTGGCAATTACTTGGGAGTGGTGGTTTTCGCTCATTTGGTAAGTACCACAATGCTGTTTTATTTCGATTTTTCACCTGAGTATAAATCTACTGATTTTCCAACAACTTACAGTAGCTGTTGTAGTTGTTGCAACGTGCAATGTGGTTGTTGCAACTTCTACAACAGATTATGAAGTTGTTAGAGTCAGCTTCAGTTTTTGTCTGAAACAGAACCCAAAAGACTGAAGCCATGTCCAACAGATTATTGACTTGCTGCAACAAGTGTATTACTTGTTGCAACAAGTGTATACTTGTTGCAACAACTCAACAATCTGTTGGACATCTTCAACAGTCTGAAACATTACCCCAAAAAAACTAAAGTTGATTCCAACAGATTAGTGAGTTGTTTCAACAAGTTTACTACTTGTTGCAACAAGTAATACACTTGTTGAAACAACTCGACAATCTGTTGGACATCTTCAACAGGCTGAAACATTACCCCAAAAAAACTAAAGTTGATTCCAACAGATTAGTGAGTTGTTGCAATAATTTTATTACATTTTGCAACAAGTTAATAATATGTTGGAACAAGTGCTGCAGCTGTTTCATTTTGTTATAGATTGGTATGTACTCTCATGACCAATATTTTGTTAAACAAAATATCTTCAGGTACCTCGAACACCACTAATGGAGGACTCAATAACAATAGGGGTTGATTGCCATGGTGAATGGATCGAGAAGAATAATCGATATATTTGGCGATGGAAGGGTAGCGACACGTTAGAGACGATAGCGATGACTGTCCAAAGAGATGTTATGTTCGATGATTTTGTGAACCTAATCATCACCTATTGCGAATTAACTTGTGAACCAAAAGATCTTGCCATCACTTACATGCACAGCTCTTTTGAGAATCAGAGGGTCTTGCCATTTAAGATAACTGATCAGGTTCGTTTGCGTGCTTATTTGAATGATGTAGCTAGGCCCAT
>MCJB01039320.1:32457-49620 GCA_002018475.1 Nicotiana obtusifolia | reverse complement strand
CCCCCCCCCCCCACTCGATACTACATGACCCAAAATACCACCTAATCAAGCCAGAATTCACACTTTGAAATATTTGCATACAACTTCTTTTCTCTCAAGGTCTGAAGCACGGTCCTCAGGTGCTGCTCATGATCCTCCCGGCTCCGGGAGTACACCAAGATGTGGTCTATAAACACAATGATGAATGAGTCAAGATAAGGCTGGAATACATTGTTCATCAAGTGCATGAATATTGTTGGGGCGTTGGTCAGCCCAAATGACATCACAAGGAACTCTTTATGACCATACTGAGTCCTGAAGGTAGTCTTTGGAATATCCGGCTCCCGAATCTTCAACTGATGATATTCTGACCGCAAATCAGTCTTTGAAAACACTCTGGCACCCTGTAGCTGATCAAATAGGTCATTAATGCATGGAAATGGATAGTTGTTCTTCACGGTAATGCTGTTCAACTGTCGATAATCAATACACATGCGCATAGAACCATCCTTCTTCTCTACAAACAAGACTGAAGCATCCTAAGACGACACGCTAGGTCGAATAAATCCATTATCAAGCAACTCTTGCAACTGCTCCTACAGCTTTGTTGGGGCCATATGTTATGGTGGAATAGTAATGGGCTGAGTGCCCGGCAACAAGTCAATACCAAAATCGATAACCCTATCGGCTGGCATGCTCGGAAGATCTACTAAAAATACATCCGGAGAGTCTCTCACTACCGAAACCGACTCAACGATAGGAGTATCAGCACTGATGTCCCGCACAAAGGCTAGATAAGCATTACACCCTTTTCTCGACCATCCGCTGAGCTTTTAGAAATGAGATAACCCTGCTAGGAACATAATCTAATTCACCCCTCCACTCTAACCGTGGCAAAATTGGCATATACAACGTCATCGTCTTGGCGTGACAATCAAGAATAGCATGACAGGGCGACAACCAGTCCATACCCAAGATAACATCAAAATCTACCATACTGAGCAACAATAGGTCAGTTGTTGGTCTCAAAACCACCAAGAACAATTAAACACGACCGATACACACGGTCAACAACAATAGAATCTCCCACTGGCATGGACACATAGACAGGTGAACTCAAGGAATCACGGGATATACCCAAATATGGAGCAAAATAAGGTGATACATAGGAATAAGTGGAGCCTGGATCAAATAAGACTAATGAATCTTTATGATAAACCGGAACAATACGTCTGATAACTAAGTCGGATGCAACTGCCTCCGTCCTAGTAGAAAGAGCATAATATCTGGCCTGGCCTTCCCCTCTAGGGCGACCTCTACCTGTCCGGCCTGCACCTCTAGCTGGCTTTGCAGGTGGAGTGGCAACTAGTGCGGTAACCACGGCCTGAGAAGCCTGAGGGCCCGGTGGAATACGTGGGGCTTGAGTAGTCTGTGGAGGTGCACCCCTCCTGAGTTTGGGGCCTGAGGAGTCAGTAGAGGTGCACCCCTCCTGAGTTTGGGGAAGTCCCTCACCATATGACGAGTGTTACCACACTCAAAACAAGCTCTCGGAGGATGTGGATGCTGGAGCTGGCTCGGGCCCTGTCGACTGAACAGGCCGCTGAAAGCACCCAATGTAGGAGGTGCACTAGATAGTGGCATTGCATGATGAGCAACCTGAGTCCTGGGAGTAGCCGTAATACCGTTAGAAGCTGGAAATGGTGAATGAACAGGGCGACTCACATAGCCTCTACCATGTCGGGCTGAAACTGGGGCACGGGCACCACTATATGTTCTAGAATCTCGAGGCCTCTTGGCCTCCCTATCCTCTCTCTCCCGGGCCCACATACCGTCCAATCTCTTAGCGATCTCCACTACCTGCTGTTATGGGATGTCAATCTCCAACTCTAGAGCCATGCTGAATCTAGTATTGTGGTTGAGCCCCTCGATAAATCGACGGACTTGCTCTCTGACTGTGGAAACTAAAGTCAGTGCATGTTGGAACAACTTGCTGAACCTGACAGCATACTCTGATACAGTCATAGCACCCTAGCGTAATTGCTCAAACTCTGCACACCATGCATCCAGAAGGCTTTGGGGAACAAACTCTCTCATGGACATCTCTGAGAAGTGAAACCCAAGTGACTGAAGCTGCCTCGGCCAGGCTACCCAACTCATATGCTCGCCACCACTAATTAGCCGCTCCCTTAAGCTGAAACGTAGTGAAAGCAATCCGACTCGACTCCACAATACCCATAGTACAGTGGATACAGTGGCACTCCTCAAGAAAACCCTGGGCATCCTCTGAAGCCAAACTGCTGAAAGTAGGAGAGTGGTACTTCATGTACCTCTCGAGTCTGAGCTACTCCCCCTCAAAAGCTGCTGCCCAAACCTCGGGCTGAACTGGGACGACGGGCTGTACTGGTATGACCTCTAGGACCTGGTCGACCTAGACCTGCTACTCTGGGGTACGCTCCTCTCCTGGCCTGAAATGTAGCAGGAGCAAGTGGGATCAACCCTGCCTGAACTAGAGTGCCAAACATGCTCAGGAATTGGGCGAGGGTCTCCTGAAGTGCAAGGGCAGTAACAGGCATCCCAGGTGCCTGCCCCCCAACTGGAGCTACTGGTGGCTCCTCTATAGCAATTCAGGCAGGTGCTCTGGCTGCACCATGTGCCCGTCCTTAGCCTCTGCCCCGGCCCCGGCCCCGGCCCCGGCCTGTCGCGGCTCTAGCAGAGGGCGCGGGTGTCTAATCATCAAATCTAGTTGTGTGTGTCCTCACCATCTATGAGAGAATAGAAAGACAGAGATTTAGAATTTCGAAGTCAACAAATTTTCACGATAAGGAATCAAAGAAGTGAAACTTTTCCTAACAGTTCCATAGCCTCCCGAAGATAAGGACGGACGGCTCCGTACCAATCCGCGAGACTCTACTAAACCTGCTTGTGACTTGTAACGCATATGAGCCTAGAGCTCTTATACCAACTTGTCACGACCCTAATTTTTCTCCGTAGGATATTGTTATGGCAACTTGTCTCTAAGACTATATAAGCCTAACAAAACATGAGGAATATATCTGAAATGACAAATAACTCTCAAATACTCAACATTTTAACATAAAGAAACGCTGCAACTCAGTGTATATAATTTTCAAAAACCTGGCGAAATACAAGTCACAGGATCTAAATAGTAGTACTGAATAATCATATACATCAAAGTCTATAAAAGGACAAGGAAAATAGAATAGTCTAGGTAGAGGGGACTTTGAGGCCTGCGTACGCGAGCAGGTATACCTTGAAGTCTCCGAAGCTAAGCTCTCGCTAGTACCTGGGCTGCTAGGAGATACATGAATTTACACAAAAAGATGTGCAGATACGTAGCATGAGTACACCACAATGGTACCCAGTAAGTGCCAAACCTAACCTCGCTAGAGTAGAGATGAGGTCAGGTCAAGCCCCTAGTGGAATAAATAAGAAAAACTATACAAGTGTATGGTAGTGTAGTAATGAAAGCAATGAAACTGAAACAACAAATAACATATCAAGGTTAGTTACACAGAACTAAAGCAAATAATGCAACACGGAGAAAACAAGGAATGGTATGCTAAGGAAACAAAACAGCAATAGAGAAATACCAACAAGTCATTATCGAGGTACCGCCTCGTAGTTTCAAATTACAAGAATAATTCATAATATTTCCTTATATCACCGCGGGAGCCTTACATTTAGTTTTGAAAATTATTTTCCCGAAATAGCTTCCCGCTTTTTAGCCCACCTTATCACACCGCATGGCTTCTAGTAGTTCTCCTACTAGCCCCGCATATCAAGCCCATCTTATCTCACTGCATATGTTTTAACCCCAAAACCTTATACCACCGCATATGTATCAATACCACAACGTATCACAAATCATACCTCAAGTGCCTACAATCAAAACTTGCCAAAGAAACCAACAATAACATTGTTTTCATAATAAATAGCCCATGGCTAAACCACAATGTACACAAGAGTCTCAACAATAATAATCGATAGTGAATAACTCAACAAGAATAGTATTTCACAATTTAACACCTTTCCTTAACGTGAATCACGGCATTTATAACTCAATATCAATTTCAACAACAAGATATTCCAAGAATGACAACTTCAAGTAAAGAGTTCAACGGTTAAATAATGAATAAGGAATAAAGGAAAAAAAGAACTTCAACTAAACATGTAGAGCAACTAGTAAGTAAGAGATAAGACGAGTAGAACATGTGAAAATAGACTAATGATGATGGATATAACATGTTAAGATAACTCAATTAAGGCGAGAAATGAATCTACATAGCTAAAACAGGTAAATTTTCACTTTTAGCCTATGTGCACATTCGTCACCTTGCGTACATGGCTTCCACACATCATAATTATCACAAAACAACATCAATCCTAAGGGGTAGTTCCCCCACACAAGGTTAGGCAAGACAATTACCTCGAAACACGCCAATTCAATCCACTAGTAGGCCTTTCCCTCGATTATCCAACTCCGAACGGCTCGAATCTAACCAAAACAACTTCATACTATAAATAAACTATAGGAAATTATTCGAACAATAAAATTACGATCTGTGCAAAGAAATAAAAAGTCTATCCAGGCCCGCATCTCGAAACACGACCAAAATTATAAAATCCGAACACCCATTCGATAACGAGTCCAACCATAGAAGAATTACTGAAATTCGACCTCAAATCGCCTTTCAAATCCCCAAATTTTAGCCTAAGAAGTTTTCACAATGTTTTCTCAAATTTCTAACTCAAATCACTAATTAAATGATGAAATTAACAATAGATTCATGTAATTTAATTAAAATCAAGTTAGGATTTCTTACCCCAATGATTTTTTTGAAAAACTCTCAAAAAATCACCACAAATCGAGCTCTCTAGGTCCAAAAATAAAAATGAGACCAAACCCTCGAAAATTCCCTATTTTCTGCCCAGTGAAGTCGCATCTATGAGCCCACAGCCGCATCTGCATCTCTGTACCTGCGAAATTTTAATCGCAGGTGCGGTTCATACTAACCCCAGCATCCTCCGCTTTTGCGAGAAACCAACCGCATCTACGCACGCGCACCTGCAGAGGAAAAGTCACACCTGCGACCAAGGTCCACTCATACGCTTCCTTCCATTGCAGAAGCGACTTCGATTCTACGGAGACCTTCCCATTTCTGCGATCCCAGTGTCCGCCATTCATTTCTGCACCTGCGGCGTCGCACCTACCTGCGACCACACCCATAGCAGGTGCGATCACACAAGAAGCAGCAGTGCTTTAGCATGCTTAAGGTCCAAAATGTTCCGAATTCAATTCTGAATCACACCCGAGGCCCACATGACCCCATCAACAAGTTTCAAAATACATAACGGACCAATTCGAGGTGAAAAATCACATAAAACAACATTAATTCTACGAATCACAACCCAATTCAATCCTATAAAACTATGAACTTTCGAATTCCAAAAAACTAATGCCGATTCATACCAAAACAATTCCGATTGGCCTCAAATTTTGCACGCAAGTCATAAATGACATGACAGACCTCTTCCAACTTCCGGAATTGGCATCCGATGCCGATATCAATAAATTCAACTTCCGGTCAAACTTTCCAACCTTCCAAACCTTCAATTTCCTAACTTTCGCCAATTCACGCTGAAATGACCTACGGACCTCCAAAGCAACACCCGAACGCGCTTCTAAGTCCAAAATAATCATACGGAGCTATTGGAATTATCAAAACTCCATTCCACAGTCGTCTACACAAAAGTTAAACTACGGTCAACTCTTTCAACTTAAAGCTCCAACCTAGGGACTATATGTCTCATTTCACTCAGAAACTCGCCCGAAATCAAAATCAAACACCCTCGGCCAATCATATAACGATAATACAATATAAAAAAGGCAATAAATACAGGATCGGGGCTAAAATACTCAAAACGACCGACCGAATTGTTACAAAAAGAAACCACAAAGAATAATAAAATCGAAGGAATTTTCAACATGCCCCTTTGATTCAGGCAAATCAAATTTTCCAAAGGTTAAGAATTAGGATTCTTCAATTTAGGATTTGTTAACTGGGTGAAATAAAATATTTCTAAAGAGTGGGAAGGCTATTATTTTTATTTACTGGAGTAATTAATTATGTAGCTTCCTAATAAAGCGCGTGTTTCCCACTCGTATTATTTTAGTTGAGACAGGAATTAAGTGAGAGTAAATAAATTTAATTATTATAAAAATAGTGAGGTGTTAGGACACCCACAAAGTTTTAGGTATGTCAATGATTTTTTCGGATAAATTTGACGGGGACTTTATGCATTTTCCAAAAAAGAATTGGTCTCAAACTTTCAATCATACACGAAAACTAGATTTTAGATACTTCCTAATTCCTACTGTTAAAAGTACTGCCTAGGCGGCAAAGAGCCAAAATAAAAATGTGAAAATTTTGTGAGCGCTTGATTGGACTCACTGAACCAATCGTCAAGGAAATGCTAATTTACTAACTACGAATGAGGTCCTCATTAGTAAATTGATACAGTATTCGATCATTTAATGTATGTGTGTGTTTATTTTTTACTTTATTATTTTTTTATATGGAGTTTTAATATAAAGATTTCTTTATCGGTCAAGTCATGTCATCTAAAAAATTTCATAAACTCTTGGAATATTTATTAAGAGATTAAAATATCTCAAAACTCATAAACCCTGGGATACTCACAAACTGATCAAAACATAAAATAATATCTTTTTCAATATGACGACGAGATACTCTTCCTCAAGATCAATTCAAAATGCAATCCGGCGTTCCTTAATGATTTTCAAAAAGAATATCCGCATAAAATTAGACTTTCATGGAGATCAAACGCATTACGGGAGGTTTTCATCATCCTACATTCGAAAAATACGCTAATTCAACCCTCGAATCACAGTAAATAATCGGAGGAAGAAAACTGAATTATACCCACAAATATTTATTAATAAAATTAATTTTTTTGTAAAAAAAAAAAAAAAAAAAAAAAAAGGTCTAGTACTCAAGTTAATGACGGGAAACTTGATATTCATGTAGTACACTGGGGACCTATTATGTGCCCCTCCAAAACAAAGGACTCTAAACACACCAAAAGGTACAAGTTAACTCACGTGGAGGATTCTGTTAATAGAATACATCTTTTCGTGCTATGAATTTTGTAAAAGGGTTGTAACTACTATTGTATGAATATTATACGGTAGATATCTCACTCGCGACCACAGATTTACTGAAGTAGTTTAAAGAAATTTTTCAAAAAATATACATACGACAAAGAGCAAGTACAATATATAATGCGAGAATAAAGATTTTCTTTGTTAGCTAAAAACCTAAACACCATGCTTCTAGATAATCACAACACTCATTAGTTGGGCGCAGGCGTGAATTAGGGCTAAATTATTGGGCACTTGTATTCATAGTCTTTTTGCAAATAAGGTGTTTACGGTATATATTTTTTAAAATTGATCTAATTATTTGTTAGTCTTATATTTTAAAAAGCTTTAATAGTGTATTTGATTAAATATTGAGTTATTTATCCTTTAAAAAAAATCAATTTCCACTAACTAGTTCATTATTTTATTTTTTTAATAGTGCATTCATGATTCATGTTCTATAAATACTAAATCAGCCTTTTGGTGGTGATATTTTCTACTATTCTATAAGTGGAAGTTAGCAGGCTCCTCTCAGTCAACATGTTTGCTTGCATAAGGGCATTTTCGTAATTTCATCATTTTTCTGCTTTAACTTTGCTGCACTTGATTGCATCAAAGGTGTACTTCTTGGAATTGTGGGCCCCAAAAATTCTATCTTTTCACATGTAACTTTGAAGAAACGTACTGCAAAAGCTGGGCCTATTTGAGTCCATATTTCACACGTACTATTCATATGTATCACCTCCAACTTCTTCTTTTTTTTGGCTAATTGTGCTCTCACAAGACTTCTAATTCATGCAAAACATTATGAATTTATATGTTTAAATCAGTTTTTATCTCTGTTTAAATTTTTTATATCTTTTAATGAAAGATCTTAAGGTTATTAGAAGAATTTTTAGTGACCGTAAATAGAATATTTACAATATGGACTCAAGAGTCAAGACAATGATTAAACTCCTCTCTCGCACGAAAATTTACCTTGATTAAATACAAAAAAAAAAAAGGAAAGAAAAATAAGGAAGAGGGCGTGGCATTATTGAAATTGAGGGCATGTCGAGGGTGAAATGTATGAGGGTTTTGGTCCCCAATTCCTAGTGGGCCCTGGGCCAATGCTTGCTTGCGCTATTCTCTTCATCGCTTGCGGGAAATGACTTTTTTTTTACTTTTTGTCCGCACCAGAAACTATTTATATTTGATAGTTGAAAAAGTGTATAAAATCTATATAATTTCTATATATAACATATAGAATATATATATATATATTTTTATTTATTTTTTTCTATTATTATTTTAAGAGCAGCTATACAGATTATTTTCCCTGCGGAAAACCATAAGAGAAAAAGAGATAAGGAACGAAGGCCCATTAATATAAGGCTCAGCCCAAATTAACGGTTCTTAACTGCTCCAAAGATATGCCGCCAAAAGCAAATATGGGCCCGCCACCACGTTAGCATGTCCCGCACTTTTGGTAATCAAAGAGCTAGTAGAACCTATCTCTTTTTTCATTCTCGAAAAATCTTTTCTTTTTTTTATTTATGTTCAACAATTCATAGGTATAACTCTTGCCACGCTCTCTTTAATGTATAAATATTGACGAAAATGATTGTGTGGTCAAATTTTATAGATTATTTCGGTTGATAGAGACTTATTAGGGGTGGATGTAGAATGATTGTAACAGATTCAACTGAACTAATAATTTTTAATGTGGAACATAAATTTATATATAAATAAAATAATAATAAATAATAAATAATAAATATGAATTCATAACTTTAAAAATGTAATAAATTTAATACTATAAAATTTAAAGATTGAACTCATAGAGTTTAAATTCTGAATTCGCCTCAACTTCTTATCAAGATTGCGTTTATTGCAATTTTCAGGACAAATAGAAAGGAAAAGTTTGATTTTGAAAATATTTCACAAAAGATTGCTAGCATCATTAAAATATTATTCAATTTCAATTCTAAGTAACCTAAAAGTATTATAAAACTTAACTTTATTTGAGCAATGCCTTTAAGAGGTAAACCTCTTTTGACACAGAGAGTGTACGATCAAATTAGTAAATTATAGTAAATGAACAATTACAAACGATTATTAATTAGTGGAAATTATTACTTAGGGTCTGTTGAAAATCAAGTTAAATTTTACCCTAGGGCTACTATAATTTAGATGGAAATATACGTACTACATGAATGGTCATAATTTTAAAAAGTAGTAAAAGTTTCATGATAATAACTAAAGACATTATGATCGTAATTAAGGTGATTTAATTTGATCAATTGTATCAGTAAAATAAGCTATAAAATAGACTCCTCAAAATTTCCTTTATATTTCTATTTTTATGTTTTGTTCTATCGCAATTCATAAGGTAAGATACTCAGATGACGTTATTTTTTCATAAAGATGAATTTGTCTTTTTACTACCTAATTAGTGGAAAATCAGAATATTTGATGATTCAAGAAGGGGAATTTCATTGTCTAGAAACTCGTAATATATAACTAATGAAAATGTACTGAAAATTTGCTCCACTACGTATAACTAAGTGTAATAATTAAGTATAATGATAATGTATTGATTACTTAGTTACTTTTATTATGGTAATGAAAATTGTGCAGGATAAAATATGTTATGATACGTGGTCGTCCGACAAAGGGATACGTGGAACCCAACACAGGAGGATAGCCAAAGACCGAAGACAATTGTTTCATTTATCACCGAAAAGAATAACGCTCATAAAGATGTGATAAATGCTCTCAGCCCGGTAGCATTTAATAGAGAATATTCCATGGCATTAAGAGAAATTACCCATTAAAAGAAATTTGGCATTTATGTTCACCGTTATATCTTTATCAATACCCCACATAATTAACATTAAAGAAGGGCACAATCCTAGGACTTTCTTCATAGCTATAAATAGTACTCAGTTATTTCTCTGGCAAACTTACGTTATATTCTATACAAAGCTCCATACAATTTTATCTTCTTATTTTTTGATTTCTTTGTTGTTGTGCCAGGAAATCTTGTTCCCGAAATTGTTGCTTCTGTTGTTTCGTCTATATCCTAAGGATAAGTATTGCATAATTCTTCGATTATTTATTCATTTCGGGATCAAACTAATTCACTTATCTAGAAATCACATATAAATTCAACTGTACTGTTTACGGGTAAACAGTTTGGTGCCCACCGTGGGGCCTAGATCTTTTTTACTAACGTGTTTTGATTATTTTTGTCTTTGAAAAGATCATAAGAAATGGCAGATAACAATATCAACGACATGCACAACCCCAAGATTCGAGGGGATCAGCCTCATTTCGAGGACTCAATCAGTGACACCCATAACGAGGGAAATGACGCTACGCCGGTGCATGACAGGCAGTATCCTCAACATGTTCGGGGACCACTCCCAATGATGCTGATGAGGAACATGTCGTCAACACGGTAAGGTTCTTGCAAGAGCAACAGTCGATCATTCTTGGCCACCTCACGCGACAGGATAAAGTTAGGACGGAGTTGAAGCAAGCGTTGTCGGGAGCTTCAAATAATATAAACAGACGAGATCTGATTCCTCTCGAGGTTCCACGAATCAAACAACACAGAAGGTCGACAACAACACTCCCAGGGGTGAAATTGGCTCAAATAGGGCCCGGGGGAATGGATCCTGCCTCAACAACGAGAATGATTCTTTCAAGAATGAACTTTTACGGTTCATGAGGGGGGAGGTACTTTGTTGCTAGTCCAAGTCATGCGAAAAGGTCTAGAACTTGCCTCGAATGTGTTTCAAGGCGAAATCCTAAGTGTTGCTTTGCTTGAGAAGTGATTGTAGGTTTTCCTTGGCCCGTTTGAATTCTCTATTGCCTACCAATGTTATTATCCCCAGTCAACCCATTTGAGCCTCGAGCCTTTCTTATTTGATTATCATGTTACAAGCCTTTACCCGTTTTGTCGTGACCCTCTCTTGGCACCCGAGCTTTCATTAACACTCTTGTGAAACAATTGGCTAAAAACGTAAGTTTTGGGGAGAGACGAGGAAATTGAAAAAGGTATCAAGGCACAAAAAGAGAAAAAAAATGATGAGAAGGAAAGGAAAGAAAACAAAACAAAAAGAAAAATGCAAAAAAGTGAATAAGTGGAAGGTTTGAAGGGATTCAAAGAGAGATAATGATCCCAAACATGGAGAAATCAAAGAGGGAGAAAATGAATGTAATGAAAAGAGTGATGTTAAGTCTCTCTAGTTCCTCAGGAAAAAAAAGTGCCTCAAAGAATTGGCAAAGTGGAGCCGAGAATATAAAAAGTGGAGTGCTTAAGGAAAGGTGTAACTACTCAAGCATATTGTATCCAACCCTAATCCAAAAGCTTTTATTACATCCCGAAAGAAGTCCTATTTTATCTCGAGCCGAGTGCGCTTACATTAGTGGCAATCTACATGAGAGGCAAGCCCATGGTACTTGAAGTCGTACTTGCGACATTCTCTTGAGAGAGATGAGTGAACCTTTCATAAATCTTTGAATTGAGTGCTAAAATTCTTAAGTGAGCCAGGCAACCGGAAAGTAGAGGAGAAAGAGTTTGGAATCCACCATGACCTACATGATAGAGAAAGAGTCCTTAATGAGTAAAGTCAACTTTTAATGCTCAAATGTCACTCTAGAACTATATGAGCAAAAATGTCTAACTTGTCGTCTTGTTGATAATACATAAATAGTGTGGGTAATTGTTGGTCCCAACTGATATATGGATGGCTCACCTTCGACTCGCTGAAATGACCCTTAAATTTTGGAGGTAAGAACTAAATTGTTTGCTTGAGGACAAGCAAAGACTTAAGTTTGGGGAGTTGATAAGTGGAAATTTTGACTACTTAATAGTGCCTTTTAACTTTTAGTTTAGTCTAAAAGCATTGAATTATGTTCCCGGAACTAATGAAATTGTGCAGAATTGTAGGAGTGCTGGAAGTTGGGCTCCCAAGATGAAATCCGACTCAAAAAGGAGCAGTCTAAGCACAAGGAAATAAAAGGGCACAAAAGCACAAAATGTGCGGTCTGCAGAAGGAATTCTGCGGCCGCAGAAGAAATTGCGAACCGCAGAATTCCATCTGTGATCGTAACCAAAAAAGGCAAAATCTGCAGACAACTTGTGTAAATTGTGGACCGCACATGAATTGTGCGGCCGCAAAAGCTGAACTAGGAGTCAAGATCAGAGAGTATGCAAATTACCAAGTCCAGAACCTCAGTGCATTGTGGACCGCACAATATTTGTGCGGCCACAACCTTAACATTGCGGACCGCAGAAGAGTGTCTTGCGGCCGTAGTTCTAAATCTACGGACAGCAGAAAAGTTGCTTCGCAGCCGCAGTTCAGAATTGTGCGGCCGCATAACTCCAGCTCCTGTCGGATGAAGAAATCTACAGACCGCACATGGAATTGTGCAACCACAGAACCTCCCTATGGGTATGTTTGCCCGAGATTTTCAGCCTTGTATAAACAGACGAGTTTCACAAAATTAGGTCAAGTTTGAACATCAGCAATTATTCATTCAGCAATTACTGTAGTCGTTTTAATTATGAGTTTAATTAGTATTTCTTCTTCATTTTCTTCAAATCCAAGTATGGGTAGTTATATTTTTACTGGGGTTGTGATCCAATCCTAGTGTGTAAACCTTATGGGTATTTAATTTAGTGCTTGTTTATGATTGGGTGTTTATTATTTAGCTTAGTTCATGCTTTAATTTGAGGAATTAATGGTTGCAAACATTAGTTCATGCCTATTTGACTTAGTCTCTTCTTGAGAAAGAGAGACCTAGTCTAGGATAACTTGGCTAACAAGGAACTGGGTCAATTGAGAGATTGATTTACCCAATTAAAGAGTTCAGCCTAGAGATAATAATAACCCGATTTGAGCTTTTATCAATTGTTTTGTGTGATACCCATTTGGTCTTGAGAAAGCCAAATTGGGCAAAACCACTCTCTGACCGAGAGGTATTGAATGGGTAATTTAGAGTTGATAGCTATAGTACACCCCAATCAACAGAACAAGCACTAAAGTCTTTATCCTATTAGGCAAATACCTAGGTAATGGTCACAGCTCTAGGCTTTTTATCAATTTGAAAAAATCCCAAAAATAACTATCTCTAGTCCTCTTTCTTTATTTTGCAATCAATAGAGTAAAATTAGAAATAGATAACTAATTTTTTTGTGGAAGTGCAATCTCGATAATTCAATCACGCACATTGAAATATATATATCCCTAACTCCCATCTTAGCTCCATGTGGATTCGACCCCCACTCTTAGTTGGGTTTCTATAATTGCAAACGATCGATTCATACCTCTTTTGAGGTGTGCATTTGCATGCAATCAGCTTTGAGCAGATTCATTTCTCGGTCATCAGAAAAGTGTCATCGTTTCTTTGCACTGCTAAAAAAGAAAAATAATTTCGAATGTACCCCAGAGTGTCAACAGGCTTTGAGGGATTTAAAGAAGTACTTGTCAAGCCCTCCATTGCTTTCAAAATCAAAAGAAGGTGAAACGTTGCTGGTTTACCTTGCGGTCTTGGAAGTTGCTGCAAGTGCGATTTAGTCTGAAAGGACGAAGGTACGCAATCTCCCATTTATTATGTTAGTAAAATTTTAACGGGGGCAGAAACTCGTTACGCACATTTGGAAAAACCGACCTTAGCTCTCATAGTCGCCGCTCGGAAGTTGAGGCCCTACTTACAATGCCACCCGATAGCCGTGGTGTCTGCATTTAATTTGCGGAACATCCTCCATAAACCCGAGCTCTAGGTAGATTGGCGAAATGGGCCGTCGAAATGAGTGAATTCGACATAGAGTATAAGTTGAGGACTGCAATTAAGTCGCAAGTCTTGGCCGATTTCAGTCCGGGATTATTACCTCTGGCAACGAAGGAAGCAAAAATGGTGTTAGAATCGACATCAGGGGTTTGGATCTTATTTATGAACGAAGCTTCCAATGTAAAAGGTGCCGGGCTCGGTATAGTCTTAACCACGCCTTCGGGGGGAAACCTAAGGCAAGCCATCAAGACGGTCCATTTAACTAACAATGAAGCAAAGTATGAAGTTTTGATTGCAGGGCTCGAATTGGCCCGGGGACTTGACTTCGAGGTCATCAAAATCAAATGCGACTCACAGCTGGTGATAAATCAAATCTACGGGATCTTCGAGATCAAAGAGGAGCGCCTGCAACAATACGTGGTAAAGGTTCAAGCTCTGTTTGCGCGATTTCGGGAGTGGTCAATTACTCATATCCCAAGGGAAGAAAATGCAGAAGTTAACACATTGGCAAACCTAGGATCATTAACAGAAATAAAGGGGCAGAGTCCAGGACGATAGTACAACTTATGAACTCAGTCCTGGATACAGATTGTTACAACGAGGTAAATTGAACTAATCTGGTATGGGACTGGAGGAATGAAATTATTGATTACCTCGAACATGGGAAGCTACCTGAAGACGCCAAAATATTCTGTGTGCTGCGCGCCAAAGCAGCGATATAGCTTCAAGGGAGGCCAATTGTATAGAAAATCTTTTCAAAGCCCGCTGGTCTGTTGCTTAGCGGCGTCTGAAGCTAAATATGTCATGAGAGAGATTCACGAAGGGATATGCGGCAACCACTCGGGCGCAGATTCCTTAGTGCTGAAGTTGGTAAGGGCAGAATATTACTGGCCCCACATGGAACAAGACGCCAAAGACTTCATAAGAAAATATGATAAGTGTCAACGCTACGCATCACTGTCATCAACTGGCAAAACCCTTACATTCGGTTCTATCTCCGTGGCCGTTCATGAAATGAGGGATGGAAATCGTCGAACTACTACCACCGGCTCCCGAAAAGGTAAGGTTTCTTTAATTTTGACTGACTATTTTTCTAAGTGGGTGGAAGCATGTCCTTATCAGAAGATAGGAAAATGCAAAATGGTGGATTTCTTGTGGGAAAATATAATTTGCAGGTTGGGAATACCAAAAGAGATAGCATGCGACAATGCCACAGGTTGTCGGCGTAAAAATTACAAAGTTCCTCCAAGATTAAAAATAAAGAGGATCACATCTTCACCCTATCATCCGAGCACAAACGGTCATGCGGAATCGAAGAACAAAGTGATTATTCAAAACCTCAAGAAAAGGTTGGAAGCGGCTAAAGGAAACTGGCCCGAGGAATTACCCGGAGTTCTATGGGCATACCGAAGTACGGCCAAGTTGAGCACAGGGGAAAACCCTTTTTCCCTCGTGTACGTTGCAGAAGCTTTAATCCTGGTGAAAGTAGGGGAACCCACCTTGAGGTATTTCTAGGCAGATGAAGAATCGAACAACGAAACAATGCTAGTCAATTTGGAACTGCTCGATGAACGCAGGGACTTGGCACATGTAAGAATGGTAGCTCAAAAGCAGAGAATAGAATATAATCAAAGAGCCAACCTCCGCTATTTCAAAGTAGGAGACTTGGTCCTAAGAAAAGTAACTCAAAACACCCGGTAGCTCAATGCGGGGAAGTTAGGTCCATTGAGGGGAGGCCCCTATCGGGTTTCAGCTATCACCGGAAAAGGTTCATACGAGTTGGAAAACCAAAATGGAGAAAGGTTGCCCAGCAATTGAAACGTGGCACACCTCAAAAGATATTGTTACTGATGAACATTATCCGATTAGAAAGTATGTGCTGCACTCTTTTTCCTTTTGTTTAGTTTTCATCCCAACTGGATTTTTTTTTTGGCAAGGCTTTAAAGAGGCAGCAACAAAACGCATACTACGAAGACAGCAACAATAAGACCTTTAATAGCAAGGCACACAAGAAAAGATTCACTCGGGGATGGTTAGATAATCTTTTGCTCTATAGCAAATTCCCACTGGGAACTTAAGTTTGCTATTGAGCAAAGGTTACCTAATCGTTCACGAGCACAAACCACTAGAGGGTTGTTAGATAGTCCTTCGCTCCATAGCATAAATTGTTAAGGGAAATAAAATGTGTTTCCAAGTTAAGGATTATCTAGCAATACATTAGTGAAATCATCGAAGATACAAGACTTCTAGTGTTCCAATTCGCGCTCTTCGCATTTGAACACTAGGGGTGAATGATATGAGGATACGGCAACAATAACCGCCACGTCGACCAGGAAACAAAAAACCGAAAATATAATTACATCATCGGGACCAGGGACTACGTGGCCAGCCCCCTAGAAACAAGTTGTACAAGTTAGCCACAAGTAATGGCAATTTCTTTTCAGCATAGCAAATGCTTATGTATTTTTTGAAAATAGAAGGAATAAAATGAAATCCTTTTGTTATTATCTATTTTCTTGTCTGAACGATGAATTAAATTTGTCATTTGAAAGTTAAACAAGTACTTCAAATGCTAGTGTTGTAATGAACAGGAGACGTCCTCTTCAAGAGCACCGTAAACATAAGAGGGCCCTCTCTTTTAAAAACCCTCACGTTGGGTTGGTTCAGGAAGAATTTATGCCCGGAATCAAAAAAGCCTTCGGGGAAAGATACACCTGAAGTCGTATACGAAAATACTCAAAAAGTAAACTTGCACAAATACTTATCAAAACCCTCACGAGAAAGGACTGATGCCTAGAGCCAAAAATGCTTTTAGGGAAAATACACTCGAAGTTTTACATAATAAGACGCAAAAAGGTCTGCGCAAAATTCTTAAAAGAAATAAAATGCAAAGATTAAAGACTTGCATGAATGTTCTAATGAAAAGAATACTTAAACAATACTTGCGCAAAAGATATTTTTATTTACAAAAACATGTCAAAATAGCACAGGCACAAGAATTAGAAAAAGAAAAGAAAAGCTAAACTGCATTATCACCGGAACCATGAGGAAGAGAAGTGTCCGCGCCCCCGGGAGAAGTAGACGGACCCACCGATGGCTCCATTTTCACTAGTTTGGCCATCAGCATTATTATCCTCTGATTCTTCTTCCTTTCCCGAGAACTCAGAACCGGAACCAGAAGGGCCAGGTGCATCAGACCTCTCTGGGAGTCCATTTTT
>MCJB01039320.1:15512-32284 GCA_002018475.1 Nicotiana obtusifolia | reverse complement strand
AAACTATCGAGCATAATAGACTCTTTAGTCCAACTGTCTGCGACCTTGATGTCAGCCTCAAATATGCTAGATAGTTTTCCTGTACTTCTCTTCCAGCTGGGCGTGTTTCGCCCCCGCAGCAGCAAGCTCTTCAATTTTGGAGTTCAAGGATGCCTCTAAGTTGATCATTCTTTCAGCGGAGGCAGCCTCACGTTCGGTTGCAACAAGAACGGCATTATGGACTTTAACCCATTTGGCCCTAGCTTCGTCAAATCTAACCCTCAGCAGGTCAATTTCTTGGCTAAGGGTTACCACTTCTTGTTCACTTTGCTGCAAACAAGCTTCCAATACAACAGCCTTAGCAGCTTTGGCTTCCAATTCCAAAAGGCGAGCGACATGTTGCTCCTGCTCTGCCAAAAGCTGATCCCATGTGGAGGTAATCTCTTCCTTTTGACGAATCAATTTATGAAGGCCCTCGAAAGCAAGAAAGTTGGCCTACAAATTAAGAAGGGTAAAATTCAGGATATGTTCACACCCTAAAAATAGGAGAAGTAGTAAAGGAAGAAAGGAACGTACCGTTGCGGTGTTGTGCATGGCATTGTTCAAGAAACACTCTCCCGAGAGTGCCTGAATCATTTCCCAGTCTTTCTCTGAAGCCAAAGGCTTCTGATAATTAGCAAGCTCCACCAGCCAGGATAGCAAGTTGCATCCGGTAGAGACCGAAAGAGTAACATTCCTCGTCCTTAGTGGATCTTCAGAAGGGGCAGCATAATTTTGCCCCAAATTTCCATGAACTGGGGACTGTGGAAGAGGAACACCTTCTTCATGGTCAGGTGTGGACGGTGGAGATGATGTAGCAATTGCTGATAGAAGAGTGGATGAATATGGAAGTAATGTAGCAGTTGTTGATTTTGGCAAAGATGGAGATGAAGCTGATGGAGTTGAAGAGTGAGAAGCAGTTGCATCAAATGCAGTGCTGGTTGTTGGATGCTCGACGACCAAAGACGGTAGGGACCCGGTACTCAGCCCCGCGGTATTAGACATAGCAATTGGGGCCCGAAAGCGGAAGTTAACATTATCTACCAAATCAAACTCTCCCCAAAGTGCCGAGGCATCGTCCTCGGCTGGTGTAACTTTCTCAATAGGTCGAGCATCCTGTTGAGATAATGAGGATCGTTGTCTTCTATATAGAGAAGCTCCCACATCACTAGCTTCTTCATCATCGCCGATCGTTGCGGTGTGTCTATGACCGGCACAAAAGGCGGGCCAGTCACCATCGCTACTAAAGATGACTCGGGGCATCGGTCCTCGCCCACTTATTTTTTTTCCCGGCTGCAGAGGAGCGTCTTCTCTTTGGTTGTTTGTCTTCCAGCCAGGGACTCCATAAAAAAACATTTGCTCTTGAAGCAGGCCCGAAGCACCTGTTCGAGTAAGCGCCTCCTGAAGTAGCCTCGCCGCATCAGCAGCATCAACCAAGGCATCCTCCTTGGGAACAAAAACAAAGCTCACCGGTAGACCTAATTTCAGAGACAATTTAGAAGGGATCAATCAAGTTCTTCACATGAAAATTGAAACAAGGTGAGTTTGAGTTACCATGATTCTTGGCCTTCCACCCGTATTTAGGGACCAGTTCTTTCCACAAGCGACTTTCGACGTCGTAACGTCTAAGATCTTTTGTACCCACCGGTCCAAACCTTCAACCACCGGTGGGATCCATCGAGTTGCTGAAACAAAAGAAGGATGGAGGATCAATAAGGGTATAGAAAAATATTTAGTAAAAGGAAATACTAAACAAAGAGCTTACGAGTGTGGTTCTAAGTGGCCGGAAAGGATGGATCCGTTGCCGGAATAATGTCATTGGCGGCAACTGCAACGAACCATTCCATCCACCACGGTCTTTGTCATCATCCATGCTAGACAACAAAGCATAGTGGTCACGCTTGCAAAGGTTTATTATTCCCCCGCCGAATATTTTGGGAGAATAGAGATTCACCATATGAGCTAAGGTTAGCTCCTCTCCAGTTTCCTGGCACAAACGCCAGAGGCAAGCAACCATCCTCGATACAGAAGGACTTACTTGTGCCAAACACACTTGGTAGCGGAGGCATAACTCCCCAATCACGGAGTCAAGCTCTCCGCTGAAAGAGAACGCACTCGAAGTAAAAGGATACGTGTAAACATATGTAAAACCTTCCTTGGGTAAGGTGACTCGCTCCGATAGATAAGGAGCAATACTTTCCAAGTCATGGAAGCGACAGTCTTCCTTCATAGCAGGAATGCTTGAAGGACGTATGGAAGAAGGATACCTGCTCACGAACCATGCACGAGAGTTAGCAGTAGGGAATTTCTCTTCGAAGTCTTTTGTGGCAATAAGACTTCTAGGGATGATGGAGCCCATTGTTGGAGGAGTAGAGTCCTCGGCCTTGTTCTTGCTTGTTTAAAAACCGGTACGCTTTGAGGAAGAAGCCATTATATGGAAGAAGGAGAAGGTCTTTCGTTTGAAGAGAATTAGAGAAAAGATGAAGAGCAAGATGCAAGTTAGAAAGAAAGCTTGAAAAATTATGAAGTATAAAGGAGAAAGTTGATACGTATAAGTAAAAGTTTTGGCGGCTAAATTCATGGCCATGATTACCTTGATAATCGGCAAAAGTTGTGTTGAATCATGAGATGACGCGTGTTCGGAGCATTAAATTTGGAGAGACGTGCGTCCAACCAACCGTCAGAAGCCTTCAGAGGGAATTATAGTACTTCCCGCTAAAAGAGTTCCCGGTAACACAAAGTTATGTCACCGGAAAGCAGGGGGGACTATCTGTATAGGGTAAAATATGCTATGACACGTGGGGGTCCGAAAAAGGAACATGTGGAACCCAAGACAGGAGGATGGCCAAAGACCGAAAGCAACTATTTCATTTATTACTGGAAAGAATAACGCTCATAAAGATATGATAAATGTTCTTGCCCGGTAGCATTTAATAGAGAATATTCCATGGCATTAAGTGCAATTACCCGTTACAAGGAATTTGACATTTATGTTCACCGTTATATCTTCATCAATGCCCCTCATAATTGATATTAAAGAAGAGCACAATCCTAGGACCTTCTTCATAGCTATAAATAGTGAGCTCAGTTGTCATTGTAAAGGGGAGGAATTCTCTGGCAAACTTAGACTATATTTTATACAAAGCTCAATACAATCTTCTCTTCTTACTTTTTGATTTCTTTGTTGTCGTGGCCGGAAATCCTGTTCATGGAATTGTTGCTTCTGTTGTTTCATCTATATCCTAAAGCTAAGTATTGCACAATTCTTCGATTATTTATTTATTTTCGGATCAAATTAATTCACTTATCTAGATACTACGTATAAATTTAACTATACTGTTTTACGGGTAAATAAAAATATAGTTCTTCCCATAAATATGAATCAATATGAACTAGATGAGAAAATGACTTTTCCCTTGATTTTTTTACAAATGAAGGTTACATCCAACTAACGTCGTCAGTTGGACTTCTTATCCTTTAGCAAAGATGTTAATAACTTCTAAATGAAACTTAATCATAAGTTGTCACAAATACTAACCAGTCACGTGCCGTCGAATAAATTATTGTGCAAGTGCGGTCTCTTAATAAGGAAAATAATTAGGGCCACAATTCAAATATAGGACATATGCAATGGATATATAAGAATTCATTTAGACAACTTATGATTTCTTGTTATTTAAGCATGTCCCCTTCATCATTAATGTGATTTGGTCAAAAGATAAAACATTCATATATAGGATCAAAGAAAAAATTCTTTTTGTTTTTTGTTTTCTATCTCTTAACAAATGAAGGTTACATGGAGGAATTCAACTTTATTTATTTATTTAGATGGCAGTGAGGGTTTCGATTTCGTAGAGTCGTAAGTTTTCTAATTGCTAAACGATAAAATTAAAGAATATTACTGAATTTCTACATTATATTACTATTATCTTCTATTTTAACTTCCTTAGGTTTGTAGGTAAAAATAAAGTGTACACATTTAATAATATCTTTTAAATTATTAAATATTAGATAAAAGAAGAAGAAAAAAACGAATTGTCAGCCAAACAAGAAAGGAGGATATATATATACAAAACTTGGGTATCTTTTCTTTTTGTTTTTTATTTATTTATTTTCTCTTAGATTCTGGCCTTTCATCATTTGATTCATTATTAAGGGCCATACTTGGAGCTGTCTACTAACTGTTAGGCGGCGCCTTCCTGAGATTTTTTAGAAGGGCAACGTAAAGCTAAGCAATCGATATCAGTATAATTGTTGTCCGCCAACTGAGGTCTCCTCCGTACGCTAGACTAGATTGTCAGTGTCGTATGGGAAAACCAATATCGTTAGCAACTGAGATAGAAAAGAAAATTGAGAATGAAAGAAAGCTTGATTGCATAAATGAAAGCTATTACAGAAAAGCTACGCGGTATCGAGCGGGAGAGACACCAGTACAGAAAATTATTTGCTTGCTAGAAAGTTTTGAATGCTTGATCCCCTAATAATGCTTAAAAAAATAAACCAAAGTTATATGACTTTACCTAAGGAAGCTGTAGGGCCACACTAAAAGAAAATGAAGTAAATCTACTCTACATTTACAATGAAAAGGACATAGTCTTCTACAAGGTAGAAACAAGTCCGTTTGCAGCAACTTTGTCTTTAGCATCATGGTCCGCGCGCGACGCTGTGGGCATCTGCCTATGGCTGGGCGCTGGCGCTGGTTATTAGTGGAGCGACAGAGGCACCTGTGCGCTTGTCACTTAGACCTGCCGAGACCACGGGGCCGACCGTAACGCTGGGCGTTGGGAGGCTTGCCAGGACGCCACGGGGCGCGTCCAAGGGGTCATGGGGCATGGCTGGAAAGCCTCCCATGACATTCTCCCTCACCTGAGTTGGCGACATCCTAGGCACCTTACTTGCAAGGTAGTCATCAATTAGGCTCTTCTAGGCTTTGAGGTTTGTCCCCCCTCCCAAGTATTCTCCTCTGCATTACGTCCCTGCCATTTCACCAAGAACTCTTGGTGATCATTCCTTGAGGCATGAATCACTCTATCATCAAGAATGCTTCAGCACACTTTTTCCTGGTTGAATTGGGGCCTCGAATACTGGATATTGCGAGTTGGCTCCGTGAAAGATCCTCCGTATCTTCCCGAAATGGTTTCAGGAGCTGACATGGAAGACGGGATGAATTTTTATCAAGCTGGGATATCCACCCGGTATGCAACTTTCCCAATGCGCCTTTCAGTGGACAAGGGTCCAATATATTTTTGCAATAGGCGAGGATCATGGACTCCCGCAAACAAGTACCGCTTTGGGATTTTGATCATCACTTTGTCTCCTACCTGATACTCAACAAAGCGACGATTTTGATCAGCATGCCTCTTCATCCGCTTATGGGCTTTGACAAGATAGCGTCGCACTATCTCCAAATTTCGCTTCTATTCTCTTGAGAAGCTAGCAGCTCGAGGAGATTTTGATATGTTTGGTGCATTCACAGTGTGTGGGAATAGCGGTTGTTGTCCGGTAACAATTTCAAAAGTGCTCTTGTTGGTACTAGAGCTCTTTTGTGAATTGAAACACAGTTGAGCAGCATCCAAAAGCTTCACCCAGTTCTTCTGTGATCCAGTTACAAAGTGGCGGAGATATTCCTCTAGCATGCCATTGAACCGCTCCATCTGGCCATCAGATTGCGGATGAAAACTTGAACTACAGCTTGATTTTGACCCAAGGCACTTAAAGAGTTGAGTCCAAAAGTTGCTAGTGAAGCGCGATTCGCGATCACAAATGATATCTTAGGGCAGGCCCCAATATTTGACGACATGAGAAAAGAAGAATCGAGCTGTATATTCTGCTGATATATACTGTGGGACTACTATAACGGTAGCACACTTGAAAAATCGATCCACCACAACCAAGATAGTTGTGAGATCTCCGACCTTCGGCAATCTGGTGATGAAATCCAAGGAAACACTTTCCCAAGGTCTCTTTGGGACAACCAGTGGTTCCAAGAGTCCTGCTTGTGTCAGACGGTCTACCTTGTCCTTCTGGCATACTAGACAAGTCTTCACATACTGAGCGACGTTATCGGTCATTTGAGGCCAATAATATGCACGGCGAAGTAACGCCATAATGCGTTCTTCACCAGGATGATCGGCCCACAAAGTGTCGTGGCATTCCGCCAGAAGGGTCCTTCGCAGATCTCCTCCTTTGGGAACATAAAGTCGGTTTCCTTTAGTTTCAGGAAACCATCTTCTGTGTAGAACTGGCGAGTCTTGCCTTGTTCTGCCAAATTAACCAAATATTGTGCTGCAGGATCCTTGATGAGTAGACCCTGTATCTGGTCTTTTATGGTGGTCGCTACTTTGCTCCCCCTTAGGGTGGAGAGTATGCACACTGATGCTAGATCCGTTCTCCGACTGAGTACATAGGCAACATGATCAGTCTTCCCATTGCGGTACTCCAGGTTGAAGTGAAATTCCGCTAGGAGTTCCTGCCACCTGGCCTGTCGACCATTCAGTTTCGGTTGAGTCATGAAATGGCTAACAGCTGTGTTGTCTGTCTTGACCATGAACGGGGTTCCCAACAGATTATGCCTCCAAAGGCGTAGGCAATGGACGACAGCCAATAATTCCTTCTCGTGGGCGGCATAGCGCCACTCTGCATCCTTCAGCTTCCGGCTCTCGTATGCTACGGGATGCCCTTCTTGTAGCAACAGTCCACCAAGTGCATAGTCGAAGGCATCCGTTTGTACCTCAAATGGCTTGGCCAAATCAGGGAGGGCCAAGACGGGCTACTAGACATAGCCGCTTTCAATGCGTTGAAGGCCTCCGCTCGCCTGGGTCCCCAATCCCAAGGCATTACCTTTTTGAGAAGTTATGTCAGTGGTACTGCAATGAAGGAGTAATTCTTCACAAAATGGCGATAGAAGTTGCATAGGCCAAGGTACGCCCTCAAGGCGTGGACATCCTTAGGCGGCAGCCAATCTGTGATAGCCTGAATCTTTTGTTGGTACAGCTTGATCTTCCCTTCCTCAATGACATGCCCGAGGAGTCGATTTGTTTTTTAGCAAAGGAGAATTTGGACAGCTTCGCATATAATTCGTGCTCCCGCAATCGTGTTAGAACCTTCCGCAAGTGCTCCAAGTGTTCTTCCAGTGTCTGGCTATAGACGATAATGTCATCCAAGTAGACCACCACGAATTCGTCAATGTATTCCCGAAAGACTTGGTTCATCAGGGTGCAAAATGTGGCTGGTGCATTAGTCAAGCCGAATGGAATAACCAGGAAGTCGTATGACCCATATCTTGTCACCCACGTCGTCTTGTGTTCATCGCCCTCTACGATTCGAACTTGCCAATAACCTGTCTTCAGGTCTATTTTGGTGAATACCGTCGCACCACCCAATCTGTCGAACAAGTCTGCCATGAGCAGAATAGGATACTTGTTCTTCACAGTGATTTTATTTAGAGCCCGGTAATCCACACAGAGTCGTAAACTCCCATCACGTTTCTTTTGGAATAGCACAGGGGACCCGTATGAGGACTTGGAGGGTACGATGATCCCTGTGTCTAACACTTCCGTCAATTGTCTCCGAAGCTCGGTGAGTTCGGGTTGTGACATTCTGTACGGTGCCCGGGCAGGTGGCTTCGCACCCGGCACCAACTCAATCTCATGGTCCACAGTGCGCCTAGGCGGGAGTTGTTTTGGCATGTCTTGTGGCATGACGTCTTCAAATTCCAGTAACATCTCCTTCACAGGTGCAGGAAGAGGACCCGATGAGCGTTTTATATCTTCAATACAGAGGGTAGCCAAGAACGTAGGTTTATGTCTTTTGACCCCCTTCTTCAACTGCAAGACCGAGATGTTTTCAGCGGCCATCTTCTTGGGTGTGCACGGGATGGTGCAGGTCTTGGCTCCATTTGTTCCCATCATCAGTAGCATGTCTGCATATGGCACGGGCATGGGGTTGGTTTGCCTCAGGAATTCCAACCCCACTATCAACTCGAAGTCGTCTATGACCACTACTCGCAGGTTGAATTTTCCTTCATAAGGGCCAAGTTTCACTGGTACTTCTCTGGCTATTCCACCAACTGGTTGAGGGGGTGAGTTGATAGCCTTGACACGACCTCTGTCCTTTCGTACAACTAGGCCAAGGTGTTCTGTTAGATGTTAGATGTCGATCGTTGTTGTTAGATGCAGTGCTAGTACTACTTACGAAGGGAGTCTTAGATTTGGTTGCACTCCAACCTCCTCCATTTCTGCTTGGGCCACCAGTACCCCGATGACCCCCTTCAGGATACCGTCAATGTGGTGGACCACATTGAAATAATGAATGCCCACATGCACAGATAAATGCCCATCAAGCGGTTGATGATGGGACGGATGACGAATCCGATGATGCGGACCAGATCGAACCGGTAGGTGCCTTCATTGCAATTGTTGGCTCTTTTTCTAGAGCCTTAGCAGGAACCAGTGCTGGTATCCATAAGAAGAAGGACCCCCCCAATCAACAAGAAAGGGAAAAAGAAGGCGGATGAGAGGACTCCTCCTAAACAAGAGAGGACCTTAATGTTCGTCGAGATGAAGGTAAATGGCAAACTCATTCGGGCTCTGATACCAACTGTTATGCGGCGCCTTCCTGAGATTCTTTGGAAGGGCAACGTAAGGCTAAGCAATTGATGTCAGTACGATTGTTGTCCGCCAACTGAGGTCCCCTCCGTACGCTAGACTAGATTGTCAGTGTCGTACGGGAAAACCAATGTCGTGAGTAACTGAGAACAGAAAATAGAACTGAGAATGAAAGAAAGCTTGATTGTATAAATGAAAGCTATTACAGAAAAGCTACACGGTGTCGAGGGGGAGAGACACCAGTACAAAGAATTGTTTGCTTGCTAGAAAGTTTTGAATGCTTGATCCCCCTAATAATGCTTTAAAAAAAATAAACCAAAGTTACATGACTTTACCTAAGGAAGCTGTAGGGGCACACTAAAAGAAAATGAAGTAAATCTACTCTATATTTACAATAAAAAGGACTTAGTCTTCTACAAGGTAGAAACAAGTCCGTTTGCAGCAATTTTATCTTTAGCATCAGGGTCCGCGCGCGGCGCTGTGGGCATCTGCCTGTGGCTAGGCACTGGCGCTGGTTATCAGTGGGGCGACAGAGGCGCATGTGCGCTTGTCACTTGGAGCTGCCAAGACCACGAGGTCGACAGTGACGCTGGGCATTGGAAGGCTTGCCAGAACGCTACGGGGCGCGTCCTAGGAGTCACGGAGCATGGCTGGAAGCCGTCCATGACAACATGTTACAATGTATTGAATAAATTAGAGAGACAAAGAATTGAAAGGTCACAAACTCGAAGGATCTTGTTTGTTTTAAGCCATATATGGCTAGCTACTTGAAATCAACAACTCAATAGTTGTACATTTTGTCTACATCGCGATTTGACATTTTAATTCTTGAATTTATGTAACCACTATATAAGCTATGATCACCCTGGCACTAGTCCAAAAGACATAAAGTTAGTATTACCATAATTTCTTCTCCATTTGTTGCATTGGCTACTAGTGAATTATCTTAGTTCTACTATTTAATTATTCAAAAGTATTAAACATATAGCTTATGCAAACAAAGTCCCACGTTGATAGCTAAAAAGATTGGGAGCATAAGATGTAGGAATCTTTTAATGGTGTGAGGCCATTTGGAAAAATCGTGTAGGGCAAGCCCAAAACGATCAATATCACACCATAAGTATATGTGAGTTGTTTTAGTCCAACAACTAATATCAGAGCCCAAGTTCGAAGGGACGAGTATGATGATGATGGAATGATGGTGTGAGGCTCGATTTGCTTACACTTACGAGCTTGGAGAGGCGCACATAAGAAGAAGCTAGTTCTGGCCTTCGACTGCCATAGTACTCTAACAATGTGGGTGGCATACAGTGATTCTCGAAAATTGACCAGTGGATCGTGATAATGGCCACATGAAACTTAGTTCGAGGGAGAGAGCTGTGAATTATGGTAATGGTTCACGTGGAACTTAGTTCAAAGAGGAGATTATTGGCTGCGTGAACAAAGTCTCATATTGATAACTAAAAAGATTGTGAGTCTATACGTAAGGTGTGAGGATCTCTTAAGAGTTTGCAACCTTTTGGGAAAAACCTTGCGAGCCTAGCCCAAAGACAATATCATGTTATGTTAAAAATATCTGCGGACTGTTTTAACCCCACAAAACCTATGAAAAGTAGAGGGTGCATTAAACTGTAATTTGAAATAAGGTTGTAATCGTAGATTTGTGCTTCCAAAATTCTGATCCTTTTTACTAAAATCTAACATGTTCAACATCTTATTGGTTTTTTTGCGAGAAAAGGGAACAATTAATTAGTATGTTAACTGAAATATCAAATGTCATGTTTTAGAGAAAAGAAAATGGAAAAAAGAGTTGAAGAAAGTAAATAACCTTTTATGCTATCTGATATACTATTTCTTTGATAATGGATACTATTTACACAAAGAAAATACTTCTGAAAACCTACTCATATAAGAATAATGTACAGGAAAATGTAAACCACGAAAAAGTCATTTTCGGAATTAATAGTAGCCATTTTTTCATCTGTAAACTGTTATAGTCGTCAAAGAAAATACAAGTAGTCCTTATTGATGTTGAGATTTAGGAGCAGATTCATTTATTCAAAGCTTGAAAAGACATTTCACAAAGGTTATCTATACTTATCAAAAGAATATTAGTCGATGACTCAGCTGCCTATTTTGACGCGAATTACACATATCTTAATTTGTCCTTAATCATTTGTAAAAACAAAATAGTCCATAATCATCAACATATACATGTACTGCCAAATCCCTTTCAACATTTCATATTTCTTATTGAATTTAACCTCTATGTGTATTGATAATTTTTATTTTTTTACAATATCATTATATTCTATGTTGTAAGTTGTAGAAATATGTTATTTGTCTTATTTTTTAAGTTGTTAATTCACTTATATAAACAGTTATATATAACCATCTTTCAAGTGATTTGATAGAATAAATATATTATTAGTATATATATACAGCAGTTAAATTGCTCCCTACGTATTCAGAAGTAGATTAAGAATTTTATGCCAATCGGCTAACATTGTTATTGCGGTTCCTTACTTTGATGTGTTATAGAATGTACGTAGTCTCATAATAAATACTTATATATTTTCAGAAAAAATTATATATATAAATATATATATATATATATATATATATATGAACGTGCGTTGCACGTTAATAATAGCACGTGATAATTTAAACATTTATTTATATGAAAGAACAATAAAATTTAATTAATAAGAGAAATTTTATAATAATACGACAATCGGTAAATGGCAAAAGATATTATTACATTAGCATAATACATGAATTTAAAATAAAAGGACATCATCAAGACTTATACAAATAATTAATTTTGTCATGTTAGTTAGATAATTATGTATTATAGTTTAAAAGTCTTTAATGTGATGGTATCTTAACGAACACTTCTCCGTGGACAATATTTTTTTGTGTATGTTTCCTCCTAATGCTTTGGTTGCTCTGGCTTAACCAAAACTCTTGTTGTCGATCTTGATATCCCTCTTGAAAGTGCAACATACAGTTGGTCGTGCAAAAAAACATATTGCGATAAATATAGTTCAATATTTAGGATATTTGTCCTTGTGCTTTATTTATTATATTTGAAAACATAAACATACTAAAAATATTTTCGCACAAATTAAATCAGATATTCCTTAGTTTCGAAATGCGAAAGTTGAATTCAGGGGTAGAATATACTTAGAAGCACATTGACCAATATCATAATTTTTGCATGTATGACGTTATTGTCAAAACTTCTATATACAATTTGTGTGCTATTACATAAGCTATTCGACGTATCTAAATTTCTCAGTAGCACGACGGGCATATTTTTCTTCAAAAGCAACCTATATACAATAGAAGATCAATTTTAACTTAGTCTATTATATATACGATGACACTAACATACGTAAAAAATAATAAACTTGACAAAAAACGTGTATGGTAGAAGGCCATTTGGTATTAAAGTATTTAAGCATTCTTCTTGGTAGTAATTATTGGTATTATTTTCTGCTGAGTCAAAACAGAAAAACTTTTTGTTTTTACTATAAAATTTTACAATCAACATTTTATTTAGTTGATCAACATATTCATTTCTGCTAGCTAAGATATCTTTTTAATTCTATCATGTGATTTGCACAAATTACGTTATAATCTAATGATAGAAATATTTCTCTTATCAAATGCACTAATATTATCATTGGGATTGATAACCAAGTGTTCAGGAAGACCCAAATCTTCTTTTATTGGATGCTCTTCTTCGTTTACGATACGAAGCAAGAAGATACTGGATACTGGATCTGTTCTTACTTTATATTTCTTGTCAGTTGAATCTTTTTCATTTGAGGCCAAAAGTATAACTTTGGCAAGCTAGCTTTTACAGTCTCTGCTTTTATCGATTTTGAAACTACTAGTAGTACTTGACATGAATTACCTCCCAAACCATTAATTTTCACCAAACGTTTCATTAGTATACAATATATCTCTAGAACTCCAGGCAATTATTTCGATCGTTTGACACTTAGCCGTAAGTGCTTCATCCCATATTATCAATTTTACTTTCCTTATAAATTTAGCATCATTGCCCTGCTTTGATATATTTGTGATGGTGGCCTCACAATAAAATCGATGTTGGTACATCACTTGCTATTATTGCTAAAAGTGTCATGCCTCTTGATATGATACTTGCAAATAATGCATGACCTAGAAATATTATTTAGATTCCACCAGAGGCATCTACAAAGAATAATCATGTTATAGCAAAGTCAACTCTTTATAATATAGTCATGAAAGCTTGTTCTTGTTTAGCATTTAGCTTTGATTGTGCTTCCTCATACACTTGTACAACATTTTGATTCTTAATAATATACTAACATTTTTACTTTGTATTCTAACGCTCTTCTTATGGAATAAATTCATGTACCCTAAGATTTTTCTTTAACTTGAATAATAATTTTACTCATATGATGAATTTAAAAAATAATTGAATTGAATTCTCTTGCTAAATAATTAATTAAAAGATTTAATTATTTGATTTTAACATAAAAAATATTTTGTTCTATGTTGATTCAGATCTTAATATTCGTTCATCTCCTGTTTTGAATATTTAATCTTAATTATACTTTTATCCACCATAAGTCGTATTTTCAAAGAGTAAAAGAGTGATATGACATTTCACTTTTAGATCTTTATGTCAGTAGAATCATCAGTGGTATTGACTCTTCCAACTATTTTTTTTTCTTTCTCATACATTTATATTCTTAAATATTTTCTTATTTGTTGGTTAATAATTGATAAAAAAAATTATTTGAGTAGGAAAATAGTTCAAATATAATATAAAAATATATTGTCGTAGGGTTTTTTTCCTCTCAATTTAAACTCTTTATGCGGGTCCATTTAATATTATTTTTATTTTATCTTGGTATTGAACATTATGGAGTGGTAATGTATTACCAATACGGAGGATTCTAATGAAATTGATATTATTAAATCTTCCTACATATTTTTATTAAGAATTTAATAGAAAATTTTAATTAATTTTAAAACCTAGCATATAAGGTATTGTAGTCCAAAAGGTAATTACAGTTATGTCCTTTCCCGATGAGTTTTCCCGTTTAATATTTTAGGGCTATTTTGGTATATTAAATTGTATTTATACGTTTATAATAATATAGGCTCTCCTTTTTCTAAATGGATTTGGAGAATATAATACATTCTCAAATTAAATTAGTAATAGGACATTATAATATGTTTTCAAATTAAATTAGTAATAAAATTTTTTAATAAGTACATCCTAAAAGTAATAAGATTACATGACTAAATATATTTACTTGTTCAATTTTATATGAATTAGACTGCCCGAAAGTAATTATACTAATAGGGTTCCTAAAGGTAATCATGTAGGATTCCTAACGTGTAGTGTTATGTCCTAAAACTAATATGATTATAAGTCTAATATATAGAATTCTGGTTATGTCCTTTTATTATGAATTATTATACTTAATATTATAAGGTTATTTTTGTAAACCGACATTGCATTCATACTTTTATAATAAAAGAATTCAGTGTCAGAAAACGAAACCTGAAGGGAGAGCTCTAAAATTGTTCAAAAAATATAATCGTAACACCAGTGGAATTTCTTTTTAATTTCTTTAATTTCTTTTCCATGAGTAACTCTCATAATCGAAAATTAAGTGTAATTTGCATAGCATATAATTCAACTTTTTTTTCTTGCATTTCTTTATAATAAAAATTTAAAGCGATCATAGAAGATGAGATATAATATTTGAAAAGATAGAGTTCTCCTATTTCCGTCAGTTTTCTTACTTTATGATATTTATTCTAAATTACTCATTTCATCTTCTTTCGATAGATTACATTAATGATGTTATGGAATATTAATTTTAGTATTGAAACTTTATTTTTCATTATGTTAAAATAAATAACATACATAGAGAAATTGAGTTAGAAAAGATAATTATATAATATTCAAACAATAAGTGAAGTGTCTGAGAGAGATTGCTAGAATTATCAATGAATATTATAATATATAATTGTATTTAGTCAGTTAGTGGGTATCAACTGTCGATTTTATTTCATTAAAGTCGATCTTAAGCATCTTTTGGTTCAATTACATACTAATTATTCTGTTGGAATATCCCTTTTAGATTTCAAGAAATATTTGTGCAAATTTTAATCCAGATATCCCTATTTGTTTATTTATGCTATATGACATCCATGTTTTTCTCTTCACCAAGATTCGCATATCCTTTAAAAACTTTAATTCGAAAACCAGAAAGTAAAGAATAGGTAGATATTTACTTGTTCAATTTTATATGAATTAGACAGCCCGAAAGTAATTATACTAATAGGATTCCTAAAGGTAATTATGTAGGATTCCTAACGTGTAGTATTATGTCCTAAAACTAATAGGATTACTAATATTTAAAATTCTGATTTATGTTCTTTTATTATGAGTTATTATGCTTAATATTATAAGGTTATTTTTGTAAATTAAAATTATATTCATGCTTTTATAATAAAAAATATATAAATAGATATAAATATGCATATATGCATTAACTTTTCCTGATCATCTTTCAAGTGACTTGATAGACTAAAAAACTAATTTATAAACAAATTTGAAAACCCACGCACACATAGAGATAAGACATAGAATATCCAAATTAAAGATGAAGTTTCCACATCTTATATGATTGTGCAAATGGGATAGGCTTTGCTTAAATAGGTAATAAGCTCTACATTTCCTTTTCAAGAGTTCACTTTCCATGACCCACACATCCTTTGTCCCTATCACCCCCTTTCTTATTCTATTGTCTCCTTATCATCCCTAAAGGGATATGTGTTTCAAGATTCATGTTCCATCACTATTGCTTTTTCTCTTGTGAAAAAATAATTAGTATATGTATTTTTCTTCTTTTCATGTGATTCGATTTTTTGTATTTACCAATATATCCAAAGAGATAAGAAAGAGATGTGAATGGAATTCAACGAAATGATACTCTCTGTTAGCTATTGAAAAATATAGATGATGTGATACAACTTTTTTTAGCCTGTTCAAAAAAATAGACACCTCATTTTTTTAAGGAATTATTTAATTTTAATATTTCTATTATATTTTATATATATTTGACTTATATTTCAAAAGTTTTCTTTTTAATTTTTCAAGCTTTGTAGTCAATCATATACTAATATCATATAAAATGAGACGTCGAGAGTTATTTAAAGCTGCCTTTTCAAAATCTTTTTTCGCTTTCAGAGATCAGAATGATTAAAGTTTGAAGAGGAAATGCTAAATATGATAAGCCACTACTTAATCAGCGCCCAAATTGTTGTCTTCTAAAAGTAATGTACGAAACTTGTTGTTCTTTTGTTATTTAAGTTAAATTTTGGGGTGAAGTGGAAAATAGACTCCTCAATTTGAAAAGGAAAATGACAAAAAGAAGAAGCGCAGAGAAATCAAATCCTATATCTAAAAGGTACAAGCTTGAGAAGCTTACTCATGAATTCTCTCACAATCTAGCATATACGTTTTTTGGCCAATAAACCTATTTTAATAGTATAAAAGATGATTTTTTTTTAAAAAAAAGGGATATAATTTGCTATTGCCTTCTATGAATATGATTAGTTTTAACATAAGGGTTAACTCTACTAACACCCTATAATATAAGTCGGTTTCAGATACAACCCCTTTTTAATAAAATCAAACACTTGATCATCCAATACTAAAGAAATTTTACACTTGCACCTCTATCCCTATGAGTTATATTCATAACTAAACGTATTGAATATTATTATTAAAGACAAATTATAAATAATATTTTTATGTACTTATTTTATGAAATTTAAAAAGATCCAGGATAAATACTTTGAACTCTTAAATAGTAACAAATATTACATAATAAGATAAACTAGAACTTTTACGTATTTGAAAGTTATTTTTATCTTTTGAAACAATTACATGTGATGATATTATCGTTATTTTCTTAAAAATATTTAAACCTCTTATATGATGAAAATCCTAGGCAGATGAATTTTCACCTAAATGAATAAATTTAAGATAATTTTGCAGCAAAAGTAAATTTTATACTATATTTCAAGATACTTTGTTACGGTTGTCACAACATAGGGGGGGGGGGG
>MCJB01039320.1:4434-15492 GCA_002018475.1 Nicotiana obtusifolia | reverse complement strand
AGGGGGGGGGGGGTAAGAGCAGGATTTTTATAGTATAAGTGGTGAAAGTATTTAATTTTAAAATATAGGAATTGTATCTGAAACTGAATCATATTAGAGGGACACAATAAACTGTAAACACAATAAATGTTTTACTTGCCCACTGCTTGCTCGCTTAGTTTCCTTTCCAATACAGTCACGGAAGGTGTAGAAACATGGGTTCTTTCATCTCTTTTCACAGAGAAATGAAATGGTATGTTTATGCATTTCATGTAAGTTAGAATTCAAACAAGATTCTATAGGCCGAATCATTTCACTAGACCCATCTCAATTTTACTCAACGTTTATTATTTTATTGTTTCCTTGTCAGCTTTGTCATGATAAGAAGGAATAATTATATTAAGTTGCATATTCTTTTTTTAGTTTTGTTTCTCTTTTTTCCTACAACTACCTTTTTATGTTGTAATAATATATTGATGAGTATGTTGTTAATTTATCTTTTCATTTTTTTTTCTTTTAGCATAGTGTCAGTATCCTTCATAATAAATGAGAGGATTGTTGAGATTAGTTGGATGTAAGAAAGATCTTACAAGTTGGTATGCCAGAATGAAAATAAAATAAAGAAGGTTGAATTATTCTACGCAATGTTGATATTTTTCATTTGAGGCAACTGTTTGAACTCGATATGCCTTGATATGACGAAGTACTATTTTAAGTTGGGTACACGTTTGAGTCTACTCAGTTATCTTGGAATTTATCTTATAAGAATGTATGGATCACTTTAAAGATAGTTTGGAAGTTCAATTGAATTGAGAGAAATTGCTTTAATTAATAGGAGAAGTTTAATTTTGAAGGATCATTTGGACAAAGTATACTTACTTCAGTGTTAGGTATGGAACGAAAAAATTATTGAACACAAAACAAAAAGCTCTCTAAATAAGTAAGTAAATCATGTCTTCTTTTTGAAGGGAGCCTTGGAGCAATGGTAAAATTGTCTCCGTGTTATTTATAGGTTATGGGTTCAAGTTGTGGAATCAGATGCTTGCATCAGGACAGATTACTTACATCACACTCATTTTGGTATGGCCCTTTTCCGGACACTACGTGAACACGGAATATCTTGTGTTGGTAGATGCCAAATGATATATGTTAGCCTCTTTTTTTTGCAAAAGATATATGTTAGCCTCAGTTGAATAGGAAATCACCGCTTCTGGTAAAAGAACCTCTACATTCTGCTAAAGTTCTGAGATTGTTCTAATGTTGACCTTTAACTTTAGATGCCGAGAATTTGTATCTTCGTCTCAAATAAGAAGACATGACTTATTCCCTTTTTTAACAAAAAAAATAACTGGGACATGACTTATTCTAATAGAAGAACCTCTATTTCTTCCTAAGTTGCGAGAGATTTCTAATTCCTTATATTGTGACTTAGCCTCAGTTGGAAATTAGAAGAAGTTCTACATTCTTTTTCGTGTAAAATCTAATGCTACATTGATATACCCTGAGCTAGGACTCATCAAGGTAATTTATTTCAGGTGTTCCTTCAGTTTGGAGATTCTATTAGTGGATCATGTTTTGCAAATTATGTTTTAGATTTCTCATAAGCCGCTCAAAATAGTTCACCACTAAAGAGGTAAAAGCTTTATCAAATTTTTGTGAATTGTACATATTGTTCCAATAGCAGGTAGATCACCTTCTACTTATATAATGTTCTTGCCCTATGTCAACTACATTTTATCTCCTCTCAGAAAGTGTGAGTTCAAAATAAATTACTTTCAAGAGTAGTCGAAGAAGATACAAAAAGGAGTTGCTAATTATTTTATTCTTGTGTTTTGGGAAGTGCAAGATATGTAGGGAGCATCGTTATTTCTAAGTGCTTTTTTATTCTTGGAGTATTGACCTTTCTTTAGTGTTTGTGGTTCTTTAAATTGTATCTATAAACTTATTGATAAACTTCGATTCATGACTATTTCAATTTAGATTATAGTTGTTTCATGTTTCACATATCCAGTTCTCTGGCAAAGTTATGACTAGGGATATTTTTTCCAACACATTGTATGATCGTGCATTAATTTATGCTGTATGGGAGCATTCATACAACTCTAACTATGGTGAGAAGCCCTTTTGGAATAGGATTAATTAGTGCATTAAAAGAAGAATATTATTTCTACCATTGTAGTGGCTTAAATAGGTGGCCATGATGCATTTAATATTGGTGTGCAGGTTAAATGGGATGGAGTAGGAGGTGAGCTTTGTCTCTTATTAGCTCTGCGAGTAATATTGTTGTCTCTTTATCAGCGCACATTTACACAAGGAAAACTCATATTTGTTAAAGTTCAACTCTTGAAAATAAATTGTATCTCTTGTAAATCTCCCGGAAGTAAAAATAGATATTTGTTTGTTCGTGTTCGATGATCAACCGTTCCAAGAATTCTGTGACATGCTCTTTTGTTCACCTTAATCTTTTGCATGATGGAGAATCGTTCTAATAATCCAATGACGCTTTTATCTATTGTACTACTTTATCATGTCTGGATTTACATGGCTACATACTAGCTTTATCAAGAATGTATCAAAATATCAAGAATTGAATATGTTGGGTTCGTGCTAAGCACGGCCAGCACTCATCTACTTTTGCCAATAAAACTATTTTAACCTAGCTTTTCATTAGAACTTTCCTCTTAAAAGCCAGCTATTAGTATGAAAAAAGTATGATAGTTTGTATCTTATACACATTAACTCAGAAATGATAGCAAGCGAGAAGATACTGTCCTGAGCAAGAGAAACTGTATATTGTTAGCCGTTTCAAAAAATAATATTCAACAAAATATTAAATTTTTGCATATATACCTATAATATACAGTCGTTATACTTTGTGACTAGCAAAAACAATTAATTTCGACCAACACTAATTTTGTATGTTGTCCAAAATTAATGCCCAAACTCCCCAAGCGTAACAACAAGTGGAAAGCTAATAAAACAGTATGCAACCAGAACAAAGGAGCACCACCCTAGAAACACAGAAATATACCTAAAAGGAAATTTATCTGGGGATACAATAAAGAATTCAGCACTAGTCCTTTTTATGGGCGTAGTCATTTTTATTGTTTCTCCCGTATAATAGATCTAATTCGGACACGACTGTTGCTTTACGATAATATGGACTAGAACCATTACTTTAAGTCGAGCGTTTATCGGAAAATAATCTCTCTTTATGTATGTTTTTCGGATTTTATTTGTGGGACTACACTAAATATGTTGTTACTGTTGTAATACGGACTAGACCTGCTCACTACCTAATCTTACAATATTTCTTTTTTCCTTTTCCGATAGTATGGGAAAAAAATCAGAAATAGCCAAATTTACAATTGGTTATTGAAAAATAGCCACGGTTTCCAAAGTAATCAAAATTTAGCCATTTTTTCATGTAAAGATAAAATCTAAACAAAAACACTCCTAAAAATCCGGAAAAATTCCAACATAATATGCTGGAGTTCGAATTATTTACGTATGAGATTCCAGCATTAAGTACCGGAATTTCATAATATGCTGGAGTTCCAACATAATATGCTAGAAGTAGAGGTATACAAAGGAAACCGATAAATCCCACCAAACCTATAATCCGAGTCAAAACGGAAAAAAACCTTGACTATAGTTTGGTTTGATTTGGTGTTAGGAAAAAAAATCCGACCATAATTGGTTTGCTTTGGTTTTAACTAAAAAAGTCAAACCGAAACCAAACCAACCCGACATTACATGTATACAAAGTTTAAAAATATTTTATGCATAAAAATAATTATTGCAGTAACTCAAATAAAGCCCAACGCAAAATCAAATCAATATTAATGCTAACAAAAGAAATTCAACTAAATACTAGGATGAAAATAGTGATTGATATCTATTTTTTTAGTTTTGCGTCAGTTTAGACACTAAAAATGAATAACTTATCTTTTTTATTTAGTCATGTAATTAAAACTTAGTACTTATTAGCCGTACTTATTTTAGCAAAATTTAGTACTTTTGTATTATGTATATTTTTATTATGGCTTATTAATTAGTAATATTTATTTATGCTATGTGTTGAGTATTTAAGTATAATATCATGGCGCACCTCACATTATTTTGTCCTACTAGGACCAAAGAAAGATTAGAGCCCAAGTTATATATCTTAAGTTATGAATATTTTACCCAAAAACTCAAAAATTCGAGAAAATCGAAAAATTTGAGAAAAATCGAGATTGAAAAATCCGATTTTGTTGGTTTGGTTGATAGATTTAAAAAATCCGAGATAATTAATTTGGTTTGGTAATTGAAAAATTCGAACCAACCCGACTTATAACACCCCTAGTTGGAAATTTATACGTTGAAGCTCCATAATCTAGCATATTATGCTGGAAGTTTTTGTGTGTTGGGGTTCCAACATAATATGCTGAAAGTTTATACACAAGAGCTTAATAATCCAGCATATTATGCTGGAACTTTCCGTGTTTTAGCAAAATAATGATTATTTTTTAGTGACTTTGTAAACGCTAGCTATTGTTCAATTAATAATCCGAAAACTAGCTAGCCTGTGCTATTTTCACGATAGTAGTATGTGGTCTGAAACTTAGAACTTGTTGTATTGCAAAAGAATTTTTATTAATATTAATATTGCTGGCCAACTCTATCCTGGCATACCTAGCCCTTGGGCTGTTGAATGGTTTTACAAGCCATGGGCTTTGCTATTTTAGCAAGCATTTCTATGACAAGGCTATAAAACTCTTGTTTTGATTAGACGAAAGATGAATCCAGGCCCAAAGGTCCAAAGGCCTTAACATTTTCTTTTTTAATTAGGACAAACTATTAGTTGCTCTTTTGTTTAGCTGCAGACCTTAAATTGCATTTATTTTTGCTCCCTTTTTTTCTCCCCAACACCAAATTGTAATGCCCCCCTCTACAGTAGTTGGCGAATACGTACTTAATTTATCCTTTCTTTCTTGTATCCTAGAATTAGAATGTATTGTTGGGTTACAAAATGGTTAGCTAAGTGAAAGGAGTAAACTTCTTGTAATTTTCACTTTAATCATCTATTATTTCTTGCTTGTATTCATCGTTCTTGGTGTTCTTGTAGGGTTAAAGAATCAATCTTATTCTTCCTACAAACCTACCTGGTCCAGTCTACGCTACTGAATAATGGAAGGGACCATGTGTTCACATTTCAGTGCATAAATTATGACGCAAAATCTTGGTAAGGAGGACTATCTCTTTTCCTGAGCACTATGCATGCATGCAATTTTGCTCGAAATCTTTAAAAATGTTACCGGATATGTGCTCAATCCTCTAAATGTATTGTATTTTCGAAGGATTCAAATAAGACAACATTTTAGACAGTCCATACGAGTTTGAATTAGTTGGACAAGTGACTTTGAATGTGAGTGGCCAAACACAAAATTTATTTACTTTTAGTAATCTCTCTATGCCGGCGACGAGGTTCATCTATAAGTGTCTTTTGCTCAAGTATGCATTTTTCATATATTCAGCGTCAAGAATTTTGTACTTCAAACTTAGCCAACTCGAGTAGAAGATACCACCTCAAATCCCTTTCTGAGCAGGAATGTAGTTGAAGAAGTTTCCGGGACCTTAGTGCACCGGTCAACCCTCCAAACGCGAGAAAGGTGGAGCAAACTGCAATATTTAGTCTTAGCAAAACAAATAATCTTTTTGCTTTTGCCTAAATAAATGGTCCGCCAATTTCCCCCATATTATATTTACCAGTTTCCTGATCATTCTATGGAATTCGGCTGCTACAGCGTACAATGATAAGGAACGATACAAATAAATTGAGCTTTGCAAATTCAAAGTGGAGACTCCGTTAGGGTTCTTCTATATTCCTAACCAGGTAAAGTTAATTACTTTAGAAGTTAATATTAGTTACTGCAATTTTTCTGAATGTCTATTGGAATAGATTTTTCTCGTATGTCTTGGAATTGCACTTTGAAATTTCTCCTTTTGCTGAATTAATAGGGATAATCTTGATTACATATCTATGCTGTCAACTTCTTCTTTTATTGGTACAAAGATATGGTATATTCTTTAGGCTTATGCTAAACGAATTCTCATATGAGGTTTTTGGTATTTTGTCTAGCTCTACTTGAAATTATTGTAGGGTTTAGCTTTCTTTCTTGTATTAAACGGTCCAAATAGAGTGAGATGGATATAGAATTATAGATAAAAGAGGATTAATAATTGGAATGTGAATAGAAGAAACAGAAATCAGCTGTAACAATAGAAGGTGAATTGAAGAAACAGAAGTACTAACTACTATTTGCCATAAAACTACAGAAATCAACTATAACATATGCATTTGGCAACCATGGGCATAAACTGAAGAAACACAGATACATCCATTGCTATTTGCTAGAACATCGACACTAACTAGCTAATAATGAAAATAGTATGTAAACTTGTCCAATTCTCCAGCAACCTCTGCAGAGAAAAAATGAGAATGGAGAGGATATTGGTATTAAAACAGAGAAAGAGCACTGGAAGCGAACATTAAAAAAGGAAGCCAACTACATGGTCAGTTCTTAAAGTATTAGAAAGAAAAACCAGCTAACAGAAAGACTGTTGTTCGCAAGGTTCAAAACAAAAGGTTTTAATGCGTACCTGATAAACTGCTAATTCATTCTTAAACCATGTCTCAATGTTTTTGATGTCTCTTCTTTGGCCTTCTCCGTTTCTTGACAGCAATTTCTTGAGCAATTTTTAGAGCAGTATCTTCAGCAAAGTTCACAAACCATTTTGGTTTTTCCAGTAGGAACATTAGGCTACCCATGAACAATCCAAAAATCACACCACAACCATACCCTATTAGGACAGCTTCCCATGTGCACCAGCGGGCAAAAATTGAATCATCATCATCATCATTATCATCTTGTTCAAATGGTGGCTCATCTGACGTGTTCTTGTATCCACATTCCTTTGATAGTGGAAATCCACATAAATCAGGATTTCCACCATACGAATCATTTGAAAATGTATCGAATTGTTTTCCATGAGGGATGCGCCCAACAAGATGATTGTATGAAAGGTTTAAGACCTCAAGAAATGTCAAACTCGTCAATAGACCAGGAATTTCTCCAATGAGTCTGTTCCGTGAGAGGTCTAATGCTTCGAGCTCATTCAACTTTGCGATTTCTGCAGGAATACACCCATTGAAGTTGTTGTGAGATATGTTGAGTAACACAAGCGAACTAAGCCTTCCAATGGATTTTGGTATATGTCCTTCAAATCTGTTGCTTGATAAATCAATACTTGTCATAATTGACGTGATTCTCATATCAAACTCATTACCTTTTATCACCAAACTAACATGGTAACTATAATCTATGTGATTGCTATTATTTTTTTCAGGGATTCCTGTTTTTTCATCATCCACTTTCATCATCGCTGTAAAATTTTTGAAAAGACTAGATGGCAAAGTTCCAGTGAACCCATTGAAGGAAAGGTCAAAGATTCGTAACTCAGGAAATGGAAATTGGGACTTTAATTCACCAATTGGACCGTGAAAGTGATTTGATTTCAGTATCAGAACTTGCAGGTATGGAAGTTTCTCCAGCCATATCGGGAAAGTGTCATTTATCTTGTTGTACCCCAAATCAAGAGCTGCCAAGCTTGTACAGTTAACCAAGGATCGTGGTATTAGTCCTCCAAATTGATTGCCAGTTAAACCAAGATATTTTAACCCTGTTGGTAAGAATCTCGGTATCTCTCCATAGAAATTGTTCATTCGCAAGTCTAAAACAGAAATGAAGCTACTGGAGTTACCCAAACATCCTGGGATTGTGCCACTGAAATTGTTATGAGCCAAAATGAGGGCTTGAAGGTTAATCATGTCACAAATGGACTGATGCAAAGAACCTTGAAGAAAATTGTTCTCCAGATTAAGGTAGAACAAATCCGTTGAGCGCCATACTTGCTTTTCAAAGCCCGTGAGGAAATTATACGAGAGATCAAGGACTACCACGTTCATGGATGTCATCCAATCAGGGATTTCACCATACAGCTTGTTGTTCGAAAGCTTCAGGAGTTTCAAGTTCATGCTTGAAAAAGTTTCGAAATTATGGCTCTTCAACACATGTGGCAATTTCCCAGTTAATTGATTGTCTTGAACTTGTAAATCAGTCAAGGATGGAAGATAGAATAACCAAGGGGGTGGTGCGCCAGTGAAAGAATTGAAGGACAAATCAAGCGTTTCTAGCTCTTGAAGGCCGCTTATATTAGAGGGAAGTGGACCAGTTAGTGAATTGTTTTGCAAGTACAATTTTCTAAGGCGAGTCAAGGTTACAAATGAATAAGGGAATGAGCCAGTGAAATTGTTTGTTGAAAAAAACAAATAAGTTACCTCTGAAAAGTCTGCAAAGATGTCTGGAATCTGGCCTTCAAAGTTATTGAAAGAGATATCTAAGTAGCTAAGTTTGTTCAGCTTTGAGATAGTTGAGGGAACATTTCCTGAGAAATTGTTTTTTGAAAGATCCAATTTGCTTATTCTAGTGAGGTTTCCGATGGATTCTGGTATTGAGCCTTGAAAATGGTTGAAAGAGAGATCTAAATCGCTAAGTTTGTTCAGATTTGAGATAGTTGAGGGAATACTACCATTGAATTTGTTAATTGGAAGATGCAAAGTTCTAATTCTGGTGAGGTTGCCTATGGATTTTGGAATTGAACCGGAGAGATAGCAATGCGAGAGGCTCAAAAACATAAGAGAATGGAGGTTGCCAATTGAATCAGGTACATTTCCAAAAATACTGGTTCCAGAAAAGTCCAACTCTAAAATACTTGCACTGAAACTCCAATTAAAATTTGGCAGAATGCCTGTAAGTTCAAGATTCTCTCCCAATCTTAGCACTTCTAAGTTTGGTAGATGAAACAGATTAGAATCACTCAAGTCACCAAACAAGTTTGTTTGTCTAAGATCTAAATACCTAAGAGAAGAAGACATATTCTTTGGTAACTCAAATGGTGTTTCCATGAAGAGAAATGACAATACCTCTAAATTGGTTAAGTTTTGAAGCAAACTTCTGAATGTGTTTAGGCCAATTTGAAGTTCGCAATAAGAGAGATCAAGTGAAACCAACTTTGACAAGTTGGATAAGCCTGGTGGGATCATCTCTAATTCATAAGATCCAGAAGCTGAAAGATTGAGATGCATCAAACTCGCAAGTGCACTAATACCATTTCCAAGTGGAAAGTCATCCATGTCATTGAAGGCAAGGTTGAGACTTTGAAGATGAACAAGTTTCTCGAGGCTGCTGTTAGCATTGATGGTTCCTCTAAGAAAGTTGCAAGAAAGGTCGAGTCCTATCACATGACCGGTAAATTCATCACAAGTAACACCATCCCATTCGCAACAATCTCTTGTTATGTTCCAGGATAAAGTCTTGGATGGAGCTTTGGTATCACACCAAGAAGCGAGCGCGGGATCAACTATGAGGCCTTGCTTAAATTGAAGCAAATAAAAAGCTTCATCGCGAGCACAGAGATGTTGCCTAGCATATGAGAAGCCAGTAAGTTGAGATTGCAGGACAAACATTATAGCAACAGAATAGAAGCAGAAAAGTAGCAGTAATTGGTACTCCATATCTTATCTCTTGCAGATATCTAACTAGGAACTCCTAATCCACCTATATAGTGATCAATTGATCACTATTATTTCCAACTTTGAAATGTGAAAATGACTTCACATTTTTTATCTTGTCGGAATCTCATCAATAAAAGACATGTTCCTTTTATACTAAAGTGAAATTTCCATTTTCTTTTGTTGTTGACCCAAGTCAATTTCCACAAAAAAGCTCCTTTTAAGTCAAAAAACCAGTCATCTCATCAACTTTGTGTCAATTTCCACTAACCTATCCTTTTTGTGATAGCTCATCAGCTCTTAATTCTAAAGTAAGTTCCTATTTTGATTGAGTTTTGCCACTTCATTTATCTTTTGAAACATTTCGTACACGCGTTAATGTGAATAACTGAATCCATAACAGGAATCTATCTACAGTAGTCGCCCGTCAATGATTGAGCTCTTATTGACAGCATCACTTTCTTTGCAACTTCTATAGTGAGCTCTATACAGCGCGAACCGAAATTAGTCGACCTAAAAAAGATTGCGGATATCCAATGGTTAAAAACAAAAATTATTTACTTGGTTATTCATCTCTCCGTGCCAACGACCGACGTTCATGTATATTATTTACTTGTCTTTCGCCCAAGTAATGCATTTTACATGTGTTCTAGGTCAAGAATTTGGTAATATACACTGGCCAAATTGAGAAGTTTCAAGTTGAAGTTGTTCTTTAGTACATAGTAACCAAAGAATATGTGCATCTTTTGCCCAGCTTAGTCCAACAAGTTAAAGTGGGCATGCACACAAAGGGATGCAAGGAAACAAGAAACGATATCAGGTGCACGTATTCATTAGTTGTTACCAACAACCAAGTCCCCGCACTAACCATTTTATGTAACACTTACTATTTGAGAAATCAACTGTTGTGGTTTCGAAATGCGTAAATTTTATCTCTAAAAAAGAATCATAAAACCGATATCCTGATTATGAAAGAAATTAAATATTTTAAAACCTCATACACAATATGTTATTATCGACATAAGGGAGCGATAAAGTACGTAGCACAAGCATGGAAGAGTACCTAAAAGAAGGGAATGACGAGTTGGCGCTGCAGTGGCATGGTAGAAATTACAAATTGAACTCGTAAATTATTGATATGTTTTTTCTAATGAATGTCAGATAAGTGTCTTAAGAAAATTGCTGCAGGATTTTCAATCATATGATTAACTTCATACATACAACCAAGTTTGATGAAATGTTTTAACAAAAAAAAACTAAATGGCAATGCTGATTTTTTTTGGTTAGCCTAACTTTTGTTGTCAACTTATATCAATATGAAAGGGAGAAAAAAAAACGGGGCGTGGTGGGGTGGGGGAAAGTAGGATCTCTGACTTCAGTCTTTGTGATCATCAAGCTAATGTAGCGTATTCAATATTTACTACTTGTATTTCATCGTAGCAAAAAAAAAAAAAAAAAAAAAA